>OY720197.1:9847752-10027752 GCA_963082885.1 Parascotia fuliginaria
AAACCTTACTTTGTTTCTATCCTTGTTTTGAGGCGGTTCTTTATGGTACAAAAGAAAAAGACAAAACAAAGTAACATTAAAATATGACTGCTATTTATAGTGGTAGGCCCAAGACATGTGACCTAATGCAAGAGTTGTCTTTTTAAAACTAAAACAACCCTTTCTATCTGTTAAACTCTACATACAGGATTCTTAGTATGATATAAAACGAGTGTTGATGATATAAGTACTTGTGATAAGTGTACTAAGTTGGGTGGACAATAGAGATCTATTCGTGTCGATGGAATAACAACTGTGAAGAGCTACAAATCATATAGACAAAACAAGTTCAATATTCAAGCTTCATATCAGAGGGGTAGGCAGAGGTTTCCATACACGTTTCACAGGATAGTACTCCGTCAGTCAATTCGGTCCATTTATTCTGGTACCAGCAAGAATCTACTTACATTTTTCAAGGTTATAACGTCATATAGGTAAATCGACACACACACACACACACACACACTAAACACTTATGTATGTATTATAATTTTTATACAATTTAAATATGTTTAAATATACTTAAGTTTAGGGTAAGCCAATCTAAAACAAATTTATCTATAAACTACGAACTGTTAAGAGGGCCTGGTGATTTGCGTGACAGGGTATACTAGTGCAGACACCAGTTTCCCATAATGGGTCTTGAATGATCATCTCACTAAGCCGCCATAGTTGAGGCCACCATACCTGTAGTTTGGCTTTTGAAATGGTATCCACTACTTCTATTTCCACTGACTGCTCATCAGGCAGTGGAGTCACTTAGACCTACCTAAGTAAGTACCTAAGAAAAATCACAATTCTATTCAATAAATAAAATCTCCTCTTCTATTTCATTCATATCACATCCCGCCATCATGATGGCATCACGCCAGCTAAATAAACGTCAGCTTTCATTGACATAATCTCAGCTTACGTCGTGCGCCGACAGATGTAGCCACTGTATTCACTTGATATTGTTAGCTGTGATCGATAGATGGCGTGTTTAATGACGTCTGTTCTATTTAGATAGGTTTTGTGTTTGTTTAGTTTTATAGCGCTGATAATGGGTCTGGATTCCACTGACTGGTCAGGAGGGATGGAGTCACTTTTGTAGGCTATAAACAAAACTACCAATTGTTTTGCAACTCCCTAATGACAGTTAGCTATCAATATATAGCCGACCTAAAATTTTTGCCTAAATATATATGTCTAAGTACATAATATAACAAACAATCAATATATGTTAATAAAAACATAAAACCCGCCTGTCTAAAACAGAGTGAAAAGAAAGAAACCCATTTTATTTGTCGTGCTGACGCTACATTTAAATATTATGTTCCTTATGTCAGTCCTACTATTAATACGAATCTAATGACACCAGTAGCGAAGAGTGACTTTTCCGAGGAGGGAAGCCGGTGGGACTAAAATACTTTGAGTTTCGAAAGGCCAGTTAGACTTTGAGTAGATACTCAAGCAGTGATAGGTATAAGGAGGTCAGGCCATATTTTAAAAGGGAAGCCGGCAGGAATCGTGATATATGGACGCTTCGCTACTGAATGACACCCCATATGATAAAATGCACTAAAATATCCAACAATGTAGAAAATTTAATTGGTTGGCTTTTCAGTTTGTGTTAGGCAGGTAGGTTTTCTGTTTTTATAATAATATATTTTGTTTCTTTTCTAGTACCTACGAACAGTTATTTTCTTCGAAATCCATTATATTTATTTATATATTCAACACTTTTATAATATTCTTACAGATTGATTTAATACCGTATAAGCTATAAACAATACAAATATTATAATAGATAATAAAACAGTGATAAATGTCTACTTCTATAATTATTACGAATCGGGCGTGACATAAGGGCAAATTTGAGTAAATTAGTTCTTGCTACTGGGACACTTAGCGTAGGAGGGCGGGACGTAACCGTCAGGTGCAGACAGCCGCAACTCTTCTAGCACTACAGGATGGCGCAGCTGGCTACGCAGTCCGTACTTACGTCACCTTACACTCAGTCCTGATACCAACCATGCCGAAAACGAACAAGCTTGGGTACATCAGCGAGAAACAAACTGGTACGTTGTCTAATATTTAAATTACCAGTATGTTATAAAAATTCTTACAGTTTCTCAAAATGGTACATAGGTAAAATACATTCGTTTCTATTTCAAACGCACCAATTAAAACTTTCAAACTTTACTTAAATCCTTCTAAATTAAATTCAATAAGAAAATACAAGACATTTAAATATAAATTCAATCTTACAAACGAATTTCGCAAGTTCAATATGAAAGTCCATAGACAAACAAACTTCTTATCAGAGACAAAAATACATTCAAAGATTGATCAACGGATTTCGTTCTGATGTCGCAACTTCCGGCATAAAGCCGGATATTACGAAATGTTCCTTAATAAATTATGGGGAGAGCCTCCCCTTTTAGGAAGGGTTAATTATGTTTTGTTTAGGGTTAATGCTATCTTTTTAACGCTTGTTCTTGTATCTTGAATTATAAATTTTTTGTTCGTGATTCGGTTTTTTTTCCTGATTTATATAGACTAGTTGCTCGCACCGTGATTTCACCTGCGTTAAGTTACATCTTTGGTTACTGCTCAGCCCCCGTCGCTTGTAGCGTGATGTTACATAACTTATAAACTTCCTAAAGAACTGGGCTATCAAACAAAAACAAATAAATATTTAAATCTGATTAATAGTTCCATAGATTAGCGCGTTCAAACAAACAAAATCTGCCGCATTGTATATTAATTGATATTAATATAATTATAATTGTGTCTATGGTTGTGTCCAAAGTGGAGGCAACCATACCAGTAGTTTGGCTTTTGGAATGGTGTCCACCACTTTTGGATTCCACTGACTGCTCACCATCAGGCAGAGTGGAGTCATATTGGTAGGCTAAAAAGTTCTTTGTTTATAAGAAGTTAGCGGACAAAACTATTAAATTATACTACTACTACCTAACTATTTATATGTATGTATTTACAAAAAAAAATGTATATAGGTAGTATATCAGTTGTTTAGTACCCATAATACAAGCAAATATAATTGCTTAATTTGGGGCTAGATGGCGCTGTGTGAATGTGAAAAAAAAACGGACAGAAATAAAAGTGACTTTGCGACATACCGTTTAAAGATGAATTATTATGTAACAATCTCTATTATTTAAACTATTATAATGAATAGGTTGTGATTAAGCTTAAATCTATTTTTATCTATTACAAAGAAAGTCGTGATTTTAAACCGTGATCTGCAGCATCCGTTTCCGGTGACATAACCTCAAAGTTTTTGATCACAACAATGATTATTATGAACTAAGAATTAAAAATTTCATGCACTAAAATTATTTTGACCAGTATTACATTGTAAAGAGAACAAACGCAAGAACGTAGGTTTAGAGGCCTTTTTTTTAGGTTTAGAGGCTCTACCACAACCTAATATAGCAATCTTAATATAACCTTACTTTGTCTCTATCCTCAATTTAATAGTACAAAAGAAAAAGACAAAACACAAAGTAATCCTATTAACATTAGAAATGCGAAATTTTGTGCGTGTGTATGTGTGTTTGTACCCACTCAGTGCATAAACGGCTGAACCGATTTTGATGAAAATTGGTACCTATGTACATAGATTCGGTGCCGGAGAGGAACATAGGCTTTTCCTTATCCTTTTATTCCGAAAATCGGTCTGGTTCCCGAGGGATATAGATATTTTAAACGCGGGTGAAATCGTGGGGCGCAGCTAGTGTTGAATTAATACTGCTATAAGAGGTGGTATATTCCTGGTATATTCTTATAATACGTTACCTGGTTTGGCCATACATGATGTTAAGTGAGCGTAAAATCAAACTGTAGTGTTATATACCTACCAGTGGCTGGTATAATTCCTGAATGTCATAGCTAAGCATAGCAAAAGCTATCTACTTGTAAGTGGTGCCTTAGTATTCTTCTTCTTCTTCGTCGTTACGCTCTTGGCAGAGCGGTCGTGGTCGTCATGCAAGCATCTCACAAGCTCTCCCCGTTGGAGGTCATCCTGCTGCATTCGTTTAAGGAGCGGCCCACAACAGACTTTATCTGGTCAGTCCATCACATGAGTGACCTCCCGCGCGGTCTAGTGCCTTCTACTTTACCCTGGATAACGAGGCGTTCTATGGAACAGTTTGCGTAAGTATTTATTTCTCTTAAAATCACTACTCTCGTATCATCATTATTATAGGTAAAACTGCTATTCATTACTTGGTATTAGTCAAAGATAGTTATTCATTTGGGTTAATTGAATTAACACTTATCAACGTTAAAATTACAAAATGTCAGCCAATTAATCTACAGCCAGTTCGCTGACGTAGGATAGGGCCATGAGAAGAACTGGCAAGAAACTCAGGCCACTCTTTTTAATCTCCTGAGGCTCTAGACAAGTGTCAATACAAAAATGTATGAGATTGACATAAGCGTTGGCGTTAGCTTATGTCAATCCAATACATTTTTTAATCTATTCTATGAATAGAATAGAAATCTTTGACACTTGTCTAGAGCCTCAGGTTATTAAAATTTTTTGTAAGTTACAATTTCAAGTAGCATGCAAAGTGACGCAGGCAATACACTTGACTTTATTCCTTTAGTGTCCTCTTATGATATTCCTGGGAAAAGAAAAGAGAATTCATAATTACACACTGGAAATACACAATTTCAACTGCGTGGCTATTCGTACACCATACCATAACATAACATGTACCTCCTAATAGTTCCAAATAAATCCCTGCCCTTAACGATAGTAACTGACCAATTGTACGAAACTCAAACAAAGCCAAGTAAATAAGGCTTTATTAATTATCTTCACGCTACACCATAAAGGGGTAAGCTATTGTGAAGTTCCGAACATTTAGATATAGTGCCAGTACTATGTCAAAGTTGTAAACTTGTGACCGCGAACTAAGAGAAAGGGGAACAATAGACCGTCTTACTGCGATAAGGTTCTAAAACTTATTATAAGGAACTTTGTATAGGTTAGGAGCGTGCCGATCTTGGCGACTCAATATTTTGAAGTTTGGTAACGATGTAATTTGTGGGTTTTGTCTATTATTAATCTGGATGGTCATCTTATTGATTGACATTTCGTATCTTAATAGAAGAAGGTCGTAAGTTATATTCCGTAACAGAAATTTATGTCTTTTGTTATTTGAACAGAGTATAAATTTGCTAAATCATAATTCTGATTTTACTTTTCTTTGTACAATAAAGATAAAGATAAAGATAAAGATAAAGATCATTTTATTTGTTTTAACATGAGTATACATACATATTAATGCGTGCAAGGTATTAAATTAAAGTGGTCAGTCATGTTTAGCCATTACGGCATACAAATATAAAAAATATAATTACCTATTCTATAAACTATACTGATTTCCAACTATCACTACGAAACAAAAAAAACATTAATCCTGTTAGTTATAAATACAGACCTACGTACATTAAACTACTTCTCATACATTCATTAACCCAGTGTATTTTATGAATTCCATCTCTTGTTTATTAGTACAGGTTAGGACTTTCTAATAACCTTCATGAAATAAAATAATTTTTGCTGATTATATTTGAATTCGTCGCTAATGACTGCTTCAGCGGTCCCTGCGGTCCCGAGTAAATATAATAATAAAAAATTTAAGTTATTGTTATGTTATCCTAAGATAATATCTATTTGAAGGTGATCCCAGATGAACACCCAGTTGATCAAAGTGGAGTGGACCTAATTAAAGAACTAGCAATAAATCCAGGCCACTCTGGGTGTTTCTTAATAATATGTATGTACGTATTTACAAAAAAAAAGGATTCAAGTGTGTATGTTTAATCGTAAGTAACGAAATTTTTGTTTCAAATACCTCATTATTCTAATGAAAAAGACCGGCACTTTGGACCCGAACGGGTGTACTTTCTGTTCGTCAACTATAATATTATGTTTATAATATCCTCCGTGACTGAAAACTAGTTCATTTCCGAGTATTGTCCTTAAAAGAAATAAATACTGGAAATTCGCCCGAGGGAAACCCGTGAAATGATAATTGCTATACAATGTGACCATCCGGTCTTATGTTTATAATTGATACGACTTAATTCTCAGGAATATTTTGAATTCTATTGACTAGGTATTTAATAATACTGATAGTTGACCTTATTGATATTTCCAACTCCATCTTTTTACATCTGATTAAATTCGTTGCGAGGTCTAAGACAGTAGGTTTAGCAGTCCCCGGGACTCCCGAGTGTCGAAGCTCGGTGTTTCGTATTGGTTATTACTGTTGATCCGGACTTACAGGTGTCACAGTGATGGGCATGTGGTGGGATTGTCCCGATGTTGAAAATGTGGCAGGAAGTAAGATATCGTGTTATCAAAAATAAATAAGTCAAAGAATTAAAGAAAGTGGTCCTCGATGGAATATTGCACCACAAGTTTACCTAACCTTACATAGACAAAGAAGTTTTGTTCATTCCCTGAATGCTAGGTAACTACATCTTTTTAGCAGCACTAGCGTTAGCGCACTAAATGTTACCTTTATTCTTCCGTCACCTGTTCGCCTGACAAGCATGTAGGATATGACAAACCTGAAAGGGTCTAGTCCTCTAGTCCAAGTCTATGTTCAGCAGTAGACATATTTAAGCTGATGAAGGAAAAAGGCGTACAATTTAAGGGAAATCCTGAATTTTTTGAGTATTGAGCTTAACAGGCCCATTAATTTTGTTTTGTTAAATGGCTAATTTTGGCCAATTAACCTACAGCCAGTTCGCTGACGTAGGGTAGAGCCATGAGAAGAACTGGCAAGAAACTCAGGCCACTGTTCTTTATCACCAGGTTATTAAAATTTTTTGCAAGTTACAATTTTAAATAGAAATGTAAAGTGACACAGGCAATACACTTAACACTATAGGTAAGTAATTAGGTACATTACTGCTTTCTATGTTGTGAAGAAAAATAAAATGTAAAATGTGTGCTTTACGGGCTGCCTTAATTTGCATATTGCTACAAAAAGGTAAAAGTAACATGTGAACTGTGGTAAATGTTTCTAATAAATAAACTGTTAATTTTATTTATTTATATAGTTCACTATTAAGTAACTAGAAGATTCCTTTTTTACTAGGTATTAGAAATGAAGACATTACTTCAAATGCTAATCCCCAGTTTCTGAAAGGCTGATCACCTGTTAAATGTCATGTGATGTACCAATTGGGTTGTCAAAAGTATGACTAATTAGTTTTATTTAATATAATTTTATTAGTAACTAATTATATCAAAATAAACTAATTATCCATGCTTTTAACATGCTTTTAGGTAGGTACTTTACATGAGATGCAACAGGATTAGTTAATTTTTCGTTATGTTTAAACTGGGTTTAAACTAACTAAGAATTAAAGAACGTGTAGTCTCTTTCATCAACGATTGATACTTCTACTATTTAAAAGAAATATTACCTACACTATTTACTAACCATTCATTTAATAAGCTTATTACGAAACATAAGCTTATTGAATATGCAATTACAAATAAATTACGGTTATTTAAGTATTTCTCAAAACGCATCACTTTGGTACGCTAATAAAAAATATTATTATTCCTGGTGCGTTTATACCATTTGGCCTAAATTTGGTGAAACGCATTGTAATTGAAGCCTAAAACATGCATTAGTATGAAAACTTAAATTTATACATACATAGACAACACAATAACGACCTTTGTGGTTCGGTGGTATAACCCTGTGTATGAACTGCCACGCGGAGGTCACGGGTTCGATTCCCGCTCAGTGCAAATATTTGTGTGCATAAACATGTCTATTTGCATTGATCTGGGTGTTTCTATGTATAATACGTATGTATTTACAAAAAAATGTATTTAATTATATATATCCGTATCATAGCATAAGCTATAAAATATATGCTTACTTTAGGTCTAGATGGCATTGTGTATAGTCATTGTGATATTTATATTGTTGTAATAGAGGGCAAAATGGTGCTGGGTAGGTATTTTCTAATTTAGAAACTGGTTAATAACATTAAGTAAATATTTTTTTATTAAGTAATTATTAACATAACATTCTACACCAAAATACTGTGAGAGAGTGTTGGGAATGCTGAACATAGCTCTTGTCCGACTTTGCCGGTATAAAATACATGAATAAATAATATAAAATATGCCACACACTACACATACATAATATACAAAGTACATAACATTATATTATCAATACATCTATTATACAACTAATTAAAATATTTGTGTTATATACTTTCCACGCTATTTTCCCAACACCTAATTAAAGAAGATAGCCGTAACTAGAACACGAGACATGGTAAAACCGCCTCTATTGTTTAACAGTTAAGTATAATATTTCACAACATATACAGCATAGTTGTGGTGTTTTTAGGGTTCCCTTATAGGATCACTATGCTGTTCGTCTGCCTATCTGTCTGTCTGTCAAGACCTTTTTGTATGTAACGCGTGAAGGTATCAAGCTGATATTAATCTGAGCTCTTGGAGCTGTAAAAAAAACTAGTCCTATGTCAACGCAGTTATATAATGGCCGTTTATATTATTTATATTGACTACAAGTTTGTACGGAACACTCGGTGCGTGATTCCGACTCGCACTTGACCGGTTTTCTTAGAAAGGCAGAACAGCTCTTAGACTAATTATAAATAGGGCTAATTGATAAATCATTGCTCTTCGTTCTCATTATCATTAAATTGTAAGCCCTACTTGATAACACTCGTAATTATATTCTGATAGGTGTTATTTTTTTTTATTTTAGGTAAGTTAAAGTATAAAATACATTATTATACTTTTATTTTAAAGTAGAATACCGGTCTTCATTGAACTTACAATTTATAAAGATATAGTTCCAAATTTAAATTATTATTTTTTATGGTAATTTTATAAGTCTAACAGTTATTTAACTGTCCTTTTTTTATAATTCTTAAAGCTTATGGTGGCTTTGTGAAGTGCTTTTTCACGCCACTAAAAAGCCCCAGGATCAAAATTAGATAGGAATACATACATGCGCTGGTAAAGAATTCCAGGCTTTGAATTGAGTGACAAATGTATCAAGTACTGAACAGTCTGGTTCGATTTTATGTTTCTTAATTCTTTAGAGAAAGATATACATTATTTTTAAAAATGCAAGCAAAACTCAATAGTGAGTTTTCTTCTAGCAAACCTCAAAGTGAAAGAGATAAAAATATTAAGTGTGAGAACATGAAGGGCACAGCAGAAAGTAAGGAAATTAAAAGAACTATTTTCCTAATAAAATAAAATACAATAATAGGTAGGTATACCTCCTAGACTATACAAATGAGACAATAAATAAGAGTGGAAAACTGCATCCATTGTCATTTACTCACAAACCAGCGTTAAAACCACTGGCTTTGGTTGCCTAGTGTTAGTGTTTTTGTGTTTGTTAATATTGTTTTTTTTTGTGCATCATTTTTTGTTATTTTTTTGGTAAGTTTTTTTTGTTTTTTTTCTTTTTTTTTTCTTTTTAATTTTTTTTTATATTTCTTTGTTTAGTGTTTTGTTTTGTTTTTTGTAGGGTTAAAATTATCACTTATTTTTTCTATTCATATCGTGCAGTAATAGTTGGATTCCCAATCACTGTGTTAAATGGAAGAATACATATTATTAGTGATTTTATTTATTTGAGAATTGTATTGTAATTCGACTGCCTCTGTGGTTCTGTGATACTGTGTATGGACTACCACGCAGCGGTCGCGGGTCCGATTCCCGCTCAGTGCAAATATTTGTGTGCATAAACATGTCTATTTGCATTGATCTGGGTGTTGCTATGTATAATATGTATATATTTACAAAAAAAAAAATTTAAGTATAAATATCCGCATTCTAGAACCCATACCCCACACCAGCTATAATATATGGTTTCTTTCGGTCTATATGGCGTTGTGTGGAGTTGTTGAGATATATCAAATCAAATCAAATCAAATATTTTTATTTGCATAAATATGGGTATACAATAATGTAGATAATTGTATGTTTTTTTCAGTTTGTTGCGAGATAACACCTCTAATCAGGAATAATTTTGATGATTCTTGTTTAAAATAGACTCTTCAAAATAACAAACATAGAGAAACATACAGTTCAATTTTCAAATGAAAATAAAAACAAATCCTCCAGATAACTATTAGAGATAAGTTATTACTAATTACATAATTTGTAATTGATAAATCTGTGGATTATGTCATACGTTTAAGTTTTAAAATCGGTGATATCAATGGCCGTTGTTTATTTGATAATTGAATGCTTGTATTGTGTTATCGTAGTAAAAGTGACAAGTTGCACAAGTTTTTTGTAAATAATGACACATAAGGATATGACGGACTTTATCATGTCTTATAGTTTCGACTTCTAATAAAATTATCTATCTATTACTGAAATTTTGACGGTAATAGATCTATGCTGGTTTCAGCATGAATGGGCCGGATCGTCCGGTGAAGTACTAACCTCTCATAGAAGATCGACGTAAAAGTAGTAGTATCCGTACTACAGCGTTTCGCTCAGTGAGTGAGAGCGCCGGAGGCCCAATTCCCCCCCTTTCCTCTTTCCTCACCTCCCTCATTCCCTTCCCCTAACCCCATTCCCAGTCGCCATAGTGGAGGCCACCATACCAGCAGTTTAAGAAGATGGTATGGTGGCCACCACTTTTAGATTCCACTGACTGCTTACCATCAGGCGGGGTGGAGTCACTTGGGTAGTCTAATATATCCATCTAATATATGTTCCAGAGATTAACGCGTTCAACAAACTAACAAACAAACTCTTTCGCTTTATACAATAGTATCGATGGTACCTATTCATTGAATTAGCTTCATTCATTACCAGAGTGAAGTATTAAAACCTTTTTTGTTTTCATTATCTTGATATAATATAAATAGTTATTTATATAACTAGCTTTTCGCGGTGCGGTTACACCCACGTTAAGTTACATCTATGGTTGCTGCTCTGCTCCTGTCTCCAATAGCGTAATTTTATATAGCCTGTAACCTTCCTCAAGAACTAGGTTATCAAATGCTAAAAGTATTATTCAAATCTGACTGGTAGTTGCAGAGACTGGCGCGTACAAACAAACTTTTCCGCTTTTACTCCTTTCCTTTTTTTCTTTCTTTATTTTTTTAAGTTTTACTCCGACACTAGCTCCTAAACTCCACGAACCACGCCTTGTAATAAATAACAGTGCACAGTGCATCGTCATTTACCTACAAACTAACACCTGTACACTTTTATTATACTTTCATATAAAAATCTTTATTTACCGCCAGAGTAAAGTGGATTGTTTAAGAAATTATTTATTATGTCCTTTGCCGTGAAATTAATTTACTGAATTAGAAAACAAAACTTTAAAATAGAGGTTCCAAATTTAGACACGAAAATTCTAGAACCTACCTACGTTATTTATACTATTATATAAAGCGGAAGAGTTTTTTTGTTTGTTTGAACGCGCGTATCTCTAAAACAACCTGTCGTATTTAAAAAATTATTTTTGCGTATGATAGCCCAGTTCTCGAGGAAGGTTATAGGCTTTGTTACATTACGCTACTGGCGACGGGAGCGCAGCAGTAAGCAAATTTGCGGGTCAAAAGCTAGTGTGTCTATAAAAATGACTTGCTCGGAATATTAAATGAATCTTCTAATCAAATGTACTCATAAACTCTATTTATAAACCGGTAATAACCGCACAGGTTTATCCATTTTCTCCTACTTTTTGCGACTAGATAGTGTTTTCTGAATATTAAAATCAAGTAGGCTGTATTGTTCGTTGTTTTTAAAAGTTACATAATTCTAACATGTTCGAAATGGCGCAGTAGATAAGGCACCTGCTTCGTAAACACGAGGTAGCAGGTTCGAATCCGGGCAAGCACCAATGTGATTTTTTAAATCTTGTTCTTTCTAAGTTTATCTTGGACATTTTTGACTGAAGGTGAAGGAAAAATCGTGAGGAAACCAGAACTTAAAAGTATGATTTTGCTAATCCGCCTTGAGCAAGCGTGGTGTTTAATGCTCATGCCGTCTATATATGAGAAGAGGCCTTTTGAAATGGGACAGTAAGCAGGCTAGTATTATACTAACATGGATTCTCATTCAAAATAATTTATCCAAACCGATGTGACGAGACTTGCAGATAAACATTTGTCTTTGGTTTCAATCGAACTAACAAAGGATCCCGTTTGAATTTGGAAAAGCGATAAAACTAGAAGTACTAAAAAGGCATCTCTGAGCTTGCACACGTAAGGGTTAAATCAACGCTTAAAGTAAAAACCAACTGTTTTAATTTATTACAACGAAACGAGTGTGACCATTAAATTTTTTTTTTAATATTCTAGAGTTCATAGTTACTTTATAAGATAACTTTTGACTGCCTCTGTGGTTCGGTGGTACTGTGTACTGATTACCACGCAGAGGCCTCAGGTTCGATCCTGAATCGAGTAAAGTATCATTACGCTTTTCTTTAGTCCGTTTTTTTTATGTTATCCTACCAAAGTGACTCCACCCCGCCTGATAGTAAGCAGTCAGTGGAATAAAGAAATAGTTGCCACCACACCAAAAGCCATCGTCTTAAACTGCTGGTATAGTGGCCTCCACTGTCGCTGCTGAGAATGAGGTTAGGGGAAAGGAATGAGGAAGGAAGGAAAGATGAAAGGGGAGAAATTGGGCCTCCGGCGCTCTTACTCACCGAACGCAACGCAGTATTACGGATACTACTACTCTTACGTCGATCTTCTATGAGAGGGTAGTACTTCACCGGTCAATCCGGCCCATTCATGCTGACACCAGCGTGGATCTACTACTGTAAATAGCAAGAGTCGCGTCTTCTGTTTACATGGAGCCTAACATAGTATTAAAACTTCATTTTTTTTTTCTGCCTGCCCCTTTATACAGTATAAAGGGGCAGGCAGAGAACAAAAGTTATTAAATAAGCTATTAAATCAAGAATAACAAATCAATATCCAATCAACAAACTAAAAATCATGCGAAAAAACAAATCCTTTCAATAAATTAAGGTCTCAATCAATCTAAAAACACAATACACTGTTTATCTTGATCGTGCCGTGTGAGTGTCATAGATACACGCCAATATGGCGGCTTTCCCGCGCACCGTGCGAATACGGACTCTATTTGCATATTGCTTTGTGTTTTTGATGGTGGATAATGGTGATTGCTAGTTTGATGTAATTTGTCAAGTTTATGCTATAAGGGTGACGGGCAACCGACGGATGAGGGCGGCTTACGTCCGGCCACGGTGGCGAAAATTGGGGAAGGCCTATGTCCAGCAGCGGACGTCTTTTGGCTGATATAATGATGATGATATTGCTATAAGGGTGGAGGTTACCCACACCAACAGAACAACAACTTTTGGAATGGTGGCCATCACTGCTGGATTCCACTGACTGCTTACCACCAGGCAGAGAGGAGTCACTTTGGCAAACCAAATTTAAAAAAATACTGCACCGTCCTGATAAGAATGGCGGGCAACCGATGGATGAGGGCGGTTCGTGGCCGTCCAAGGTTGTGAAAATTGGGGGAGACCTATGTCCAGCAGTGGACTTCTTTCGACTTATGATGACGCTGATGATATACTGGAGTCTGTCTGTATGTTATTCAGTGATACTGTGTACTGCTATGACAAGTTTGTGTACTAATGTGATTTTTCAAATTATACGTACTTTCTAAGTTTATTGAATACTCATAGAGGCTTGCGCGCAACGTTAATCATCATAGTAAATTATGTCTTCACAAATGATCGACTAATTCTGACGAACATATCATAGCTTATACATCTGATGGCAAGGGCTTGAGGCCGGCCCCTTGCCACGACCGGTTACCGCCGTAGCGACGGACTCGTTTATCTGACTGACGGTGAAGAAAAACATCGTGAAGAAACCTGGACTTCTGAGGTAGTCTAAAATCGCCAATCCGCCTTGAGCAAGCGTGGCGATCAATGGTCATACCTTCTCTGTATGATAAGAGGCCTTTTCCTGCAGTGGGATGAAGCCGATATGATGAATCCCAGAGTCTGGAAAAGTGCACGATAAAATGACTTACTTGCTTCTTGTTAAATGGGACCTTATTGTTATTGTTTTGTCTAGACCCAATAATAGACATAATACTCGGTTTCTTGATTGTTATTTATTTCCCACAAGCATTCACTACCTACAGTATGTATGTACTCTATAAGCCTTCGAATATTCCATTTATCTCAGCAACTAGTGATGTTACCAAAAACAATGTATTGTGGAAAGCGATTTTTATTTATTTATTTAATAGATTTACCAACAGTTAATACAATAATACAAGCATAGAAAGAAATACATGTTCACAGCTTAAATCTAATTGCTTAACTAATTAAAGGTAAATACTGCATGCATATATTATTTTTTTTTTTTTTTATATTATAGCCTACCAAAGTGACTCCACCCCGCCTGATGGTAAGCAGTCAGTGGAATCCAGAAGTGGCGGCCACTATACCAAAAGCCATCGTCTTAAACTGCTGGTATGGTGGCCTCCACTATGGCGGCTGGGAATGGGGTTAGGGGAAAGGAATGAGGGAGGTGAGGAAAGAGGAAAGGAGGGAAATCGGGCCTCCGGCGCTCTCACTCACCGAACGAAACGCAGTAGTATAGATACTACTACTCTTAAGTCGATCTTCTATGAGAGGGTAGTACTTCCCCGGACGATCCGGCCCATTTATGCTGAAATCAGCGTGGATCTACTACCATAAACTACTTTTACTTTACTTTACTTACCTAACTAATTGTTAACTCATACAAAAAATTGTAATTATCTGGCGATTGAAAAGAGTGGCGTGAGTTTCTTGCCAGTTCTTCTCACAGCTCTACCTCGTCAGCGAACTGGCTGTAGGTTAATTAGCTGACTTCATGTAATTTGACTTTTCATAAGTATCATTCTGTGATCAAAATGAAATAAATACTTTGACTTTGACTTTGACTTTAATAGAGGTAAATTCCTTTAGTAATGGGGGAAGGGTAGTGCACATTATAATTATGCACTACATTCCCGTCACAAACTCGAGCGTAAAGAACTTCGCACAAATAATAAGCCTGCACAAGTAGTTAAGTGCCATTCATTAAACATTATTAAGTACATAATAATATTATTATTATTATTTACCGCATAAAACCTTAATTGTTTTTTTTTATTGACCTTAGTGGTCTGAAATGCAGATACTTACGAATTGCAATCCACGTTCAATTAGATAAAATTATTTTGAGATTTTTTAGCGTGTCCCTTTTTGTGGAACCTTACATAACTAACGAAACTTGGATGTTATACTTACTCCTCTGACGTCCAAGCTACGTGCTATTTTTTTATTTTTATGTTAGCCTACCAAAGTGACTCCACTCTGCCTGATGGTGAGCAGTCAGTGGGATCCAGAAGTGGCGGACACCATTAAAAAACTTAACTACTGGTATGGTGGCCTCTACTATGGCGGCTTAGTGAGATGCTTTTTCACGCCCCGCTTAAAAGACCCAGGATCAACGTTAGATGAGAACACATGCTCTGGTAAAGAGTTCCAGGCTTTAATTGAGCGACAAAAGTATGTAATATTAAGTTCATTTTAGTTTATGATATACAGGACAAAGTCCTGGTAAATTTTTGGTATTGCCTACCAAAAATTGACCAGGTCTTTGTCCTGTGACCTTAGAGTACCGCTGTCCGTTTTATAATATCGTCTAGGTCCATATACCATGACAAAAAGAGATGGATGTTTATATCGTATCAGAAACCACCTACATAACCACATAAATGTAATTCACATTAACCATCCGCATGAGGCGTAGCAGTTAATTTAAACTGTATTTGCGTTAGAGATGGTAAACAGGCTGGAATCACAAGTAAAGTTAATTAGAGCAATGAATACAATACGTGTGTACGTTTATTACATCAGGTGATGAGTTACACTAAATGGTTATATCGAATATGTCTTGAAATTATAGAAATATCTCATAGTAATAATTATATTCTCTTAACTAGTGTACACTCTTTAATTTTAAGTGTTTATATTAAATAATAATAATAATAATAATATTCTACCACATTCACACAGCACCATCTAGTCCCAAATTAAGCAATTATATATTTGCTTGTGTTATGGGTACTAAACAAAGGATATACTACTTATATAATTTTTTTTTTTGTAAATATATACATATTATAGATAAATTACACCCAGACACAGAACAAACAATCATGCTCATCACACAAAGGTTTGTCCTGGGTGGGAATCGAACCCACGACCTCCGGCTTAGCAGTCAGAGTCACTAACCACTAGACCAACAGGCCAGTCAATAATAAAATAAATCTAGTAACTTATATTATACTTGACTAGGGAAACCAGATATACGAACGATTTGTTTTTTTAGGCTTGCAACTTGTCAGACGTCAAAATTGTTACTCGATATGTTAAATTTAATTTGTCAAACTAATAAATAAAGCGTAAGAGTCTATTTGTTTCTTTGAACGCGCTAATATATGGAACTACTAGTTGGATTTGAAAAGTTCTTTTTGCGTATGATAGCCCAGTTCTCGAGGAAGGTTATAGGCTATGTAATATCACGCTACTGGAGACGAGAGCATAGCAGTAAGCAAAGGCGCGGGTGAAACCTCGCCGCGGAAAGCAAGTAAATAATAATTTGCAAAGCTAATTGTAAAGTGACGTAACGTTTCATGAATGAGAGAAGCTTTAAAGTACCCTTATTTTTCCTTGTCTTATTCCCCTGTTCAACATGATATTTAACTGCGTGCCTGTGTTTCTGCAATGCAACTACTTTAAAATAAAACTTTGTAGATACAAATTTCTCTCTAACAGAAACAAAAGATGCAATGAATTTAAAATTCGTAGGTAGTCGTCGATAATTTTGCACCCAATGGTATTCAAATATCTTCAATGTCCGAGGTGTTATATATGAGGTACTTTAGAAAGTATTTTTGCAAATAGACTAGATCAGCTAGTAAAGTATCTGGTTGGGACATACAATTTGGGAATACTAAGTATTCTTTACTCTGTGTGTTTTCAAAATTTGAAGAATTTAAGATTTAGGCTAATTATTTTAGTTTATTGCCAGCCTTAATTACACGATAGTAGATCCACACCTACATTGTATATACTACACTAGCACAATCCGTACATAAATACATTAAACATAACACGAGAAGACGGCTAAGAATCATCAAATACTGAACGAGGAGCAACTGCCTGTAATAAGACTGATGCCAATGCGATAGTCAATCCTACCCTTCTAAAGGACTTTGGAAAAATCCTTCAATTCCTGAATTACGCTTATTTTAGACTCAATATAATTGACTGCCTCCGCGGTGCAGTGGGAGCTCAAGGATTGCTGTGCACGAGGTTGTGGGTTCGATCCCCACACGAGACAAAACTTTGTGTGACCCATAAATATTTGTTTCGAGTCTGGGTGTACTTTGTGTCCGTTAAATGTATGTTTGTAAAATCCCCCGCGAAATAAGGCTTGTTCCCAAGTGCGAGAGTTGTCTTTTAAACTGAAAAAAGAAAAATAATTCTTATCTCTGCCTACTTCTAATAAGCCGAAGAATATAATCCAAAGCCTGTGATGATATATTATTTTGAAACATATTTTAAAACTTTAAAAGTATTTTATTTAATGTCCCCATAAAACACAGTACAAGTAAAACGCAATAGAATTTCGATACAATCGCGTCACGCGAATACTTGGCTGGGAACTGGGTAAATAAGATGATTACACACAATGTATGTAGCTTTAGTAATAAAAACGTTTTAATTGTCACCTTTAAAAAAATAAACAATTATGTTTTTATTAACGAACCGCCCTTGCTTTGCACGTAAGTAGGTTTATGCTTGTTTGAGGTTTTAGTGAATAAAAGTTTGATGGATAGAGTAAAATGAATTATATTGTTTCAACACTAATTATAGACCGATTTACAAGGTTTATGATAGAATGATCGATACGCAGCGAAAAGTAATTATTGTGCGATATGTCGCGCGGTGTACAGCAACTACTACTAAATATTATGATAATGCATTCTGTTTTATAATAAAATGTGTATTTTGCTGGCTGCTGCGCATCGATGTCAGTTTACAAGTAAAACTATTGTATTGCACGGGTTTGCCGTACAATGCTCTTTAACGATGATTACAAATCATTGAAATTCTCCGCTTTGGCTACTATTATACTATGCATTTATTACACTTATAAAATTTACAAAAGAAATTCTTTAAACAAAAGTGCCTAAGGTCCATTTTCCCTTCTATTCTTTTTCCTCACCTCTCTCATTCCTTACACCTACCCCACTCCCTTTACGGTAGGCAGCGGCTTCGCAGAGTCCCTGGCATTGCAGGAGCAATCCTTGGGTCTCTAAGTCCTCCATGAGCGACAGGTACTACTTACCATCACGTGGGCTGTTTGCTTGGTTGCCACTGACGACAATAAAAAACGAAAACCGTATCAAAAACTGTTACCAACATGGTTCAAAAATAAGCTAAGAAACAGAAAGTAAAAGCAACGACTTTTCTTTATATTATGTAGAGATTATCACAAGTTCCATTAAACTTTAAAATTCTGTAACCTTTCACAGTAGAATCTAAAGGATCTCGAACCAAACGGTTCAGTACTTCATACTTTTGTCGCTCAATTAAAGCCTGGAACTCTTTGCCAGCGCATGACAATGTGTTCCCATCTAATTATGATCCTGGGTCTTTTAAGCGCGGCGTGAAAAAGCATCTCACTAAGCCGTCATAGTGGAGGCTTTTGGAATGGTGTCCGCCACTTCTGGATTCCACTGACTGCTTACCATCAGGCAGAGTGGAGTCACTTTGGGAGGCTAATATAAAAAAACTTTGGCCGATGTAAGCTTTCCAAATAACTGTGTCATTTTTAGGCAGTAAAAAATACCTGAGCTGCCGTCAGCCATCGGTAACCGGCTACCCTTATTTGGGGTCCTACCACCACCTCTTAAAGCAGTATTATCTTACTATTACTTTGTGTTTTTTCTTTTTCTTTTGTACTATAAAAAACAAGGATAGATACAAAGTAAGGTTATAAGATTGCTTTAAGAGGTTGTCGTAGGGCCCCAGGTCATCGGTCTACATGTGAGAGACAATGGAGAATATATTACTATCTACATACTTGTATTCTTTTAATTTATAAAACTAATGTCTTAATTAAAGGCTTTAAATTATTATTACTATTAAAAGGTTACTATGAAAAGGTTGCCAAAGGTCGCTCTAGTTACGCCAAACAATAATTACACTAACAAAAGAACTATAACATTACAAAACCCATAATACTCGCTATATTCACATGGTTAACTGTCATTGTATTAGTAAACCTGTTTGTTTTTGTGAATCGGTTATGTTATTGTTAGTTTAAATAATTCGTGCGAGTGTTATAGAAAAAAAGCATCAATATTGTGACCCTTCTAATGAAAGGCTTGAGCGTCGTGAATTATTATAATATATGTATAATCCGCGTATTTACAGTACTGACTTAGTGCACTCGATATTTTGCAGCAATGAACAGTTTGTGACATAGAAAGCCCAATAATCAAAGTATTTTTTTCTTTTATCACGATAAATGTTCAATACTTCATGTTTTAGCCGCTAAATTAAAACCTGGAACTTTTTAGTAGCGCAGGCAGCTCACAATACGACCATACCTACTTGCCAGGCAATTTGCCTCTATGACTTTAGGGACGATATCTTAAATATTAATATTATATCCTGGGTCTTTTAAGCGGGCGTAAAAAAAGCATCTCACTAAGCCACCATAGTGGAGGCCACCATACCAGTAGTTTGACTTTTGGAATGGTGTCCATCACTACTAGATTCGAGAAGAGTTAATTTGGTAATTTAATTATAAAAATTACCACTTTTGGGCTCCACTGACTCTCACTCACGCCGATAAAAATAATTTTGTAATGAATTATAAAATTTTGTATTATAAAAGAAAAGTGTTGTTGATACTTTTTCTTACCTAGGATCCAAATGTCGAGATTCACAAAAATTTATTTCAAGAATCAAAACTTTCGCTTACTAATTCACTTGCTTAGGTATTATTAGTAGGTTGTATATATTTGTAATCACAAAATTGTATTAAAAATACCTCCAAGACCGTCCACCTAAACAGAACAGTTAAAAATAAAATCTGACATTCATTTACATTTTTCTTTCGTATTTACAGAACACCAGCGTCAACTCGTCATGTACATCGTGCTGCTACTTCTCCTGCCAGGAGTGAGAGTAGAAGATTCAACCACATTGCTAGCGTCCAGGCACTTCAACAAACTGTCATTTGAACCGGTCAAGTTTGTGGATCCCAAGTAAGTTTCTTATTTAATGGTCGAGCAGTTTAAAGAAATAAAGAAAATACGTTTAAATGTTCGTTCCTTTCCTTCACACGACTTATCTCTAAAACAAAAAGCGTCTATCACTGCAAAAATAGTAATTTGAATAAGTAATTTGATCAGCTATAAAAATGTCCAACTACAGAAACAACTGCCACATGCATTACCAGCTATAATGACGTCCAGCCATAAAAATGCCAAACTAAAGATCCGATCCTTACTAGTTAGCTCAAACGTTGTTTTGGACTAAATCGAAACAAAAACGAACCTCAAATTTACCTCATACCTATGCGCAACGCTCTTCAGAAACACTAATTATTTTAATCTGATATCTGAATGCAAATTTCCTTAATATTTTAGTATATACTACACAATTGTGGATGTTCCAAAAACAATATAATGAAAACGTTCTACATATTACATTTTTTTCATGTAGGTATAAGTAATATGTCATGTATATTCTGTAACTATGTATTGTATATTTATTCTTTATTACTCAAAACTATTAATAAGTTTATTTTAATTATTAACTTACACATCCATTAATAAAAACATAACTCTTTAAAAGCTTTTAAATAATTTCATGCCCAGTTATTTCTATTTCTCATTAACTTAATAAAAATCACGTCCGCCAATTTCAAAGTTTCCAACCAATATATTTCTTGAAGAAAATTTACTAACTTTACTGGCTTTTCGTATAACAGAAAGCTGTACAAACCATATAATTACTTACTAATGTAAAATCAATAGTGCAAGTCTAACTATCACTGTTCTACTCGTTCCAACTATCCTGCACGTAACGATTCGAAGCTAACGATCATGTCTTCGAGATATATTTCTGTGATGTGTTTTCAGATATAGTAGCTCATTATATTCATATTCAAGATAAAAGCATATGTTTCCATGGCAATTAGATCTGATAATAAGCAGGTTCTTAAGGTTGTAAATGCTTGCAATAAGCTTCTTGAAAGCTATAATAATCGACTTTTTTTATCAGCCTACCAAAATGACTCCACTTAGCCTGATGGTAAGCAGTCAGTGGAACCCAGACGTGGTGGCCACCATTCCAAAAGTCATTGTCTTAAACTGCTAATACGGTAGCCTCTACTAAGGCGGCTTATTGAGATGCTTTTTAGACGCAAAATGTTTTTAGATATCTGTCAACAGAAGGTCTAAAGCATTGGTGTTTAGAGACAGAGAAGACGACGGAGAGGCACAACCTTTGTGTTTTTATTGTGTTTCTTTTTGATACTTTGATACGGTTTTAATACACTTTTTAATAACTTAGTAGTGAACATTTAGAGACAGTTTAAGCATTAAGATAGACTCATACAAAAGAGTCTCTTTACGAGATAGATTAAAAATTTAAAATATATCGTAAATTATATTTATACTAAGATTAAAATGATGAGTATGTCATTCTAATCTTTAAAACTCAAAATATTTAATATCATTAGTAATCTCTTAAACTGCAGGACTATAATAACACGCAAATTCTTTCTCCATTCATATGTTTTCTGTATTTATAGAGTTATATTATCGTCTAACCACTGTATTTTTTTACAGAAAAGGTCCAATACTCTTCCCAAACGACGGTCCACCACCAACACCAAAACCTCTAGTAGTGACATCAAGACCTCTGATCGAATCTATTGCAAAAAGTGACCGAAATCCAAACAACAGACTACAGGTCCAAAGCCTAGCTCAAAGCCAGGTCAGCTCGATCACGTTCAGACCTAATTATTTGCAAGAACATACTCCATATGAATTCAAATTGGATACTGTGACTCCAAATGTACTTGTTAATGTGCCGTATAACATAGCAAATGGTCACAATGCTGGACATGAAGAATATAATGTAAGTAATGATGTAGTTAGTATTTTTTAGTTCCTATAGGAGTCAAAACTATTGAATCAAGTTATAGAAATAAGCTTGTGACGCTTTTGATTTTATTCTGAAGAAATATGTTTTTATTGTCAAATAAAAACGTAGTATACTTTTCGGACTGTTCAAAGAAGTAGGTAAGTATTTACAAATTAAATTATAAACCATAACAAATGTATAATTACGTGTGAAATGAAATAAAAATAAGTACTGTCTGGAGTCTCTGCTAATGAAAAGCACAAGGGTAAGTTCATGATACCATATATTTATCACATGATGCACAGTAGATAACAATTATTTTCCACTGTGTAGGACAGAGACAATAGCACATACTTAACTATTAATGTACGAGTTAGAATGAGTAGTAAATATATTTTAAATTATAATAATAGAATGCAATAGCGTGGGGGGACATGGTAAGGCCTCGAAGAAAGTGCAGTTTATTTAGAAATTTAGTTTCGTAAGTAGCAATCTTGTGATTGTAATTTTTTAATTGATATTGGTCTTCACATAAAAGTAAGATCCATATACGGTAACATTTCAACTAATTTATTAAATCATTTTATGAATATCAAGTCTACCACATATGGTTGACTTAATATTCATAAATTTTAGCTTTGGCTAGAATAAATATCAATGAACTAGCTTTCCGCAGCGCGGTTTCACCCGCGTCCTGCTTACTGCTCTGCTCCCGTTGCTAGCAGCGTGTTGTTATATAACCTATAACCTTCCTCAAGAACTAGGCTGTCATACGCAACAATAATTTTTCAAACCCGACTGGTAGTTTCAGAGATTAGCGCATGCAAACATACTCTTCTGCTTTAGTAGAAACAGTGAATTGGTCTAATGCCAGTTAACTGACTTGACTGTCGGTCAACACCAGTTTACCTGTAAGCCCTAATATTTGGGATCTCGCCCAGTTGTAAACTGCTGTGCAGAACCCAAATATTATGGCTGCTATTGTTTCTGTCTAAAGTTCAATCAAAGTGTGTTTTTTTTAATTAACGTTAAATTTTAACTTTTTTTAGCACTATGCACGAGCTAACAAAGAATAGTTTTAAAGTCAGTTTTATTAAGAAAAAGGTTCACGAATTGAATTTTAAGGGGCGCCTTTTGCCACAAGTAATCTGAAGCCCTATTTCCATGTCAATATATTGTACTGTATTATTAAATACAATTTTGATGTGTCTGTCATTTACAATACCATTATGAATATGGAACCTACCCTTTTCATAGTAGAATCTAAAAAGTTTCCAACAAAACGGTTCAGCACTTCATACTTTTGACGCTCAATTAAGGCCTGGAACTCTTTACCAGCGCATGTGTTCCCATTTAATTATGATCCTGGGTCTTTTAAGGGTGTGAAAAGCATCTCACTAAGCCGCCATAGTGGAGGCCATCGTACCAGTAGTCTGACTTTTAGAATTGTGTCCACCACTTCTGGATTCCACTGACTTCTTACCATCAGGCATAGTGGCGTCACTTTGGTAGGCTAATATAAAAAAACACATTTCTATCTTTAACCTTGTTTTGATTTATTTTTTTATTTTTATATTTTAGCCTACCAAAGTGACTCCACTCCGTCTGATGGTAAGCAGTCAGTGGAATCCAGAAGTGGCGGCCACTATACCAAAAGCCATCGTCTTAAACTGTTGGTATGGTGGCCTCCATTATGGCGGCTGGGAATGGGGTTAGGGGAAGGGAATTAGGGAGATGAGGAAAGAGGAAAGGAGGAAATTGGGCCTCCGGCGCTCTCACTCACCGAACGAAATGCAGTAGTACGGATACTACTACTCTTAAGTCGATCTTCTATGAGAGGGTAGTACTTCCCCGGACGATCCGGCCCATTCATGCTGAAATCAGCGTGGATTTACTACCGTAATTACCGTAATACCGATTTAATAATCATCTGTAAAATTTATTAAGTAACTTTTAAAATTATTAAGTAATTTTGTTACAGCAATCTTTCTCACATATAGAAGTGTCACAGATGAAAAAGCAACGCAAAAGATCGCCATCAGAAGACTTAATGAACATCGCATCAAAATATTTACAAGCCCCTGACAGCGAGTCCAACGTGATTGCAAAAAGCTGGTCTATCAAGCTTAACCGGCTAACAGATGAGCAGAGACGTCATGCTATGGATATAATAACGAATGTTCTTTCAGAAGGACAAAAGGGTAGACTGTCAAGAACTGGATATCACTTTATGCCCATCAATTCAACGTCTTTTTATATTTAATATCACATCATCAAATGTTTGCAGCATCGGAAAAGAAACCAGTATCTTAAGTTTTTTTTAGTTACTATTATTTCAATGAAGTCTTAAAATTTGTGAAATATAATTATTTGAATATTACTGATGTTACGATATTTAAATATTGTTTCTTTTAATTTTATAACTATAGCCTCACACCATAGGTACAATAAAAAAAAATGTTTATACAAATAACTATACCTACTTAGCTACTTATGTATGTAGTGAAATAATCTCTACATCACTAGAGAGAAACTCTACAGAGTTTAATATTTTAATCTATACTATTATATATACTATTAAGTAAGTAAAGCAAAAGAGTTTGTTTGTTTGAACGCGTTAATCTCAGGAACTACCAGCCGTATTTAAAAATTATTTTTGCCATAGACCAGTTTTCGAGGAAGGTATGGCTATGTAACATCACGCTATTGGCGACGGGAGCAGAGCAGTAAGCAAAGACTCAGGTGAAACCGCGCTGCGAAAAGCAAGTTAGTAATAAATGTTCAATGAAAACTTGATCATCTAAAGTTCCAATGATATACAAATTGATAAGATTTTAGGTACACATTGAAAGACTTCACGTTAAAACTTATAGTATGTCTTTTGATTAAAACAATATAATATAAAATAAATTTAATTAAGTACAAAATACGAATAATAACTGTCAAAGTTCTGTAAAACTGACACCAATATTGAACCTCTCGATAAAACAAATCAAGGTCATGACTGAAAAAAGAATATGATTCTGATTATACCGAAAACACTTGCAATTTGATCGCATTCAACCACACGGAAAATAAATCACTTCATGAAAACTGTGCCACACGATGCCATAAGGATTAACTTATTAGTAATTTAAAATCTTACACCCAATTTCTGAAAGGCAGATCAACGAAAATCTCATGTAAAGTACCAATTGGGTTGCTAAAAGCAATCTAAAGCAATTAGTTACTAATTAGATCAAATTAAACTAATTATCCATACTTCTATCAACTTAATTGGCACTTCACATGAGATTTAACAGGTGATAAGTTAATTTTTCGTTGATCAGCCTTTCAGAAACTGGGGTCTAGAGATTTAATGATTTTAAGGCAAAATGTTTCTGCTCCATTATTTAGTCTCTTGTGCATCGTATCAATTACTTTTCAAATTACATTTGGAGACTCATTAAGTCCGTTAATGTATTTATTAACACGCACGTAACATTTGCTCCAAATTTTCAATTTTGGGTCATAAAATTTTCATTTTTGGGTCGTACAATTTTCATTTTTGGATCATAATTTTTTCATCGATTGTCGACAGTTATTCGATATATACGCTTTAAGGCAGACAAGATATTACTTGCTAAACTTAATTGATACTTGATCTAGTACGATTAAGAACTCGTGGAGTTATTTTTTATGGTATCTGCAAATAGTACGGACTTTTTTTTTTTGTTATTTTTTTTTTTTTAATTTATTGACAGATAAATAACAGTACACATTAATATTATACTCGCCAAGCTAAGCCGCTTGTTGTTTTTTTTCTTTTGTTGCATTATATGAGCGTGAGCGCGTGAACTTATAATTAAAATATTTCGAAGTAGACCAGCGTAATATACACTGTTCTTAAAATTAAAAACCAACAAATATGAATGTACCAATTATTGAAGCTAAATATAGAAAATATCTTCTTTATGTAGTTCGCTATTTGTAATATGGATGTATTTAGCTTAACAGGACACGTTAAAAGTCGGTTCCGGTTGTTACCAAGTTGATAACAGTCGTTAGGTCAAGTCAGATGCCTCTATGGGCGACCTGAACAAAACCTGACACTAGGTTGACCACTAACCATTCGATATTTGATTTTTTAATAAAAGATATTGAAAAATTTATTCTTCCTTATATAATTATCGCGCCGGTTAACAAAAGATTTCTAGAAACTTCCATAGGTAGACGATGCCGTGAGAAAAATTCGTGTGCCAGTAAAATACCATAGTATTGTTTCCATTACTCATGACTGTATGCATACCCTTTACCTATGCATGAGGTTGTGCGTTCAATGGGACTTTTTAAATTGTATTTACTGACTATTAATTATTAACTTATTAAAATAGTGTGAAGGAACTCATCTTATTTGCATTTATATGCAACACATACTTTTTGTCGTACAGTTTTATATACCTTTTTACCTCGAATTACTCGGCAGAGTTATATCTGTTGAAATTGTGCCATAAATTTGAATATAACATTTGCTTTGTCATTATTTGGTTTGGAGCGCATTTTGGAAAATTTACCTTTTCTTACCAAAATCTATTCTGAATATAATTTAAATTTAAACACTTAATCATGAACATTTTTAAACAATTATCATTTCTAATTACCTCTAATTGACATGCGTATAAGATATGTCTCACAAGTAACAGCGTAAATATATTGTTTAAAAAATGAACAGCGGTCCTAGTGTTTACTTTGTGAACTAAATATCTTCTCTATATATGTATTGTCATCCTTAAGACAAATGGATTTTAAACATAAGATAAAACTACCCGCAATCCAGTCACCTATCACAGTACTACTGAAAACCAGCGCTGTTGCGCTTTGAAGCGCCTCAGCATTAAGCTGAGTGACGGCCAATTTTTCGCGTGGACGTGGCGCACATCTGCACGCGAGCTTGTGTGAAGTCCAGTGCCATGGTACTCTGTTTTTTTTTATCAGTTTTATGTTTTTGTTTTTTGACTGTGGCTGAATGTTTATTTTTACATATTCTTCACCTACATGTGAAAAATAAACTGTTTTTCTTTCTTACTTTCTACTATTACAGTTGACGAAACATAACCGTGTTATAACAAAGCTGTCCCATTTAAAGAAAAAGAAAAGACTATCTAGAATATTCCTAATATTTATTGTGCTAAATTGTTTCTTCATCAACACAATAGTATCCAATATCTTCTTTTGTCGTAAAATCGTGTCAATCGTTCGTAGTCGTGAGTTTTTCTCATTGAACAGTATTCAGGTCGTCGTATACTGCCTTTGATGCAGTGACTTGCGATTTTATTTAGTGTTAGACTATAAAAGCGATTTGGTTTTAAATACGCTGATGTAACATAAAGCGTCTATAAATCGTGAGATATAGGACAATTATAATAGCATGACTAGTTATTGGACTTATTGGACAGGTTATTCGGGCAAAGTTAATGGAATTTTATAGACAATACGCAATTTTTTTTATAAGATGACCTTATATGCAAACATTCATCATTTCTTCTATTTAAAGCTGACAGATTGACGATCATAGTTTCTTATCATTGATGATCTGTCTGTTTCTTTTTATGCCATCTCTATAAAATGATAGTTTAAATTCACCACTTTTCTCTTCTTTTCTTTCCCTAGCTCTAGTAAAGTATATACAACCGCTAGTTTGTTACATTGCTATGGCATCGTCACTTTTCGTTGAGTAATAATGAATACTAACATATAAATAATTATCGAGTCAGCTTACCGCAATCCACTGCTAGACATAGGCCTCTCCTAATCTGCGCCGCAACACCCAGTCCTCTGCCTTAAGAGCTTCTATACATTTTGATGAATGTCTCCACTTTTCCTGGCTTTACTGCTTGACAAGCTAGAAACGAATCTATGATTATTTTTCTATTCATTCACCGCTAGACTTATGATGGATTACGTTGTCAAACAAACAAGTGTATGCTCATACGTGTACGATTTCCTCTTAAATTATTTCTACTCTTTTATAACAAACGGTTGTAATAATTTTGTAATAGTTTTTATATTCTTTCATGGTGTAATCGTAGAGTGTAAGACTGACTCGAAAATTAAATCAAAGTGTCCTAAACATTCCCCGTCTTCTATACAAATATTTCAAAGAGGAAAGATTTGTATTTTTGTATGCAAGGAATAACCTCAAAAACTACTGAACCGATTTCAAAAATTCTTTTACCATTAGAAAGTTACTTTATCACTGAGTAACAGCTATATTTTATCCTTGTACCCCCACGGGAACGTGAACCACGCGGGTAAAACCGCGTGACGTCCGCTAGTATATAATACATTGCAAATATTACAAAAAGACTAAAAAACAAAATTTTCTTTTTCAGCAACGTCTTGTCCTGCCAATCTACAGAACTCCAAAACAGAATATATTACAGAATTTGAAGGTACGTTGATTTATATGAGAGTATTTTTATCTTATAAACGAGAACAAAATGTCACCAGTCGCTTTGCTGTATTTTGACGTATCCTTAGCTGCCTGCACAGTATGTCATTTTGCCGTCAACTTGACCCACTCGTCGTACCACCTTGTAAAAATTTCTCATTTTTATATAATAAGTGTTAAAGACCTTTTTTGTAATGTCCTTTTTTCTACTGCTACTGTGGTTCGTTTGCACTATGTACTGATTACCACGCTGAAGTCTCGGATTCGATCCCCGGGTCGGGTAAAGTGATATTGGGTTCTTCTGTCGAAAATTTTTCAGTATTAGCTTGGAGTCTGTAATTGTGCATGTTATATGGCAACAGGCTCGCCCCCTGTTACATGGGACCTAAAATAAAAATGGCGAATAGGGGGTGGTTAAAACCCTTCTGTCGAGCCCTTCGGGGATAAAAGGTGAAGCTATATACATGTATGTCCTTTTTTGTAAATTGCCATTATTATCTATTTTCTTGTTACAGAAAATCAATACCTTATCACCAATCTACAGGGGACTATCGGGTCATAATGTTAAGCCCTTCTTCAACTACCAGGTTTGTTACTTAATTCATGCATTCGTTTATTATTAAAGTACCAATTGCTACTATTTTAAACAAAATAACAACCCTACAAGTTTACTTGTAAATTACGGTAAGGGCATCTCAATAATCAATCTTTATTTTCAGGCACAAAATGCTTATAAATCTCAACAACAAGAAAAAGAACATGATGTCGTCGATGAAAGCAAGAAGGACTACAGCAGTGTAAGTATTCGTTTTTAATGTATTCTTATAAAGATAGTTAACATTAAAACATACAATACATGTTAAAACCCACAAAAGCATTGGTTGAGGTGTAAAAAATAACCCGTCACCATACAGTATGGCAACTTAAAAATAAAAAGCCTCCTCATATTCCTCATGCTCAGTGATCGTTTTTTAGCTTAATAAATGAGATGATGCCTGTCAATTTCATACTAGTTTCTTGGAACACGTGTACCGCTATATTGAGGACCTTAATACCTGAAATAACTAAAGATTTATTCAGTCTTCTGCCACTTCTTGTTTTGATGGCTTGACCTTCTCCATTAGGTTGACTCCTATACTTCGCTAACAGTAATCTTTTTTACAGGGGGATAACTTCGCCTTTTCGTACACAGTTAAAGACCACGAAACTGGTGACGACTTCTCTCATTCCCAGCAAAGTATTGGCTCATCTACCAACGGCGAATATAGAGTTCGACTCCCAGATGGTCGTATGCAAATAGTTTCATACACAGCTGATGAAAACGGATACAATGCTAACGTCAGATATGACGAAGAGAACGAAGTAAATACTGGCGTTAAACTAGATTTAAAAGCTCTAAATAAATATAAAGAAGAAATTCCAAATGAACGTTACCTCGAACATAGAGTAGATGAAATAAAGCATGATCATTCACCTCAATACAACAAATTTGCATACAGTAACGCAAAGAAAGATAACATATATTTTGATTATGTAGACAAAACTGCTACTCTTAAACATCATGCAGATACCAATGATTATATACTTACAGACACTAATGATTATTTAGACCAAGTGAACGATAAAGTAGCTCATATTGATAAAATCTTGCATGAATACAAAGGAAATGAAAACCATGATATTAAAAGAAATCATGATGACTATTATCATGATGAAGATACAAGTCCAATAAAAGAATATAAAGATTATTCTGAAGAGGCCGAAGGCGACTATTCTCCTTATAAAAGTAAATACTCAAGCTTTATTCAAAATAAAGATGTTGAATTTAAACCAACTGTTAAACCTACTTACGAAGAATTGAAAAAGTATTTTGTATCGACATTGTTTCAAAAGCCTCAAAATGCTTTAGTATCTTCTACTGTAATGCCGTCATATGACTCAAGTCTAAGAAATTCGCAATTTGTTTCATCAACTTTAAGGCCTTATGTCGAACCTACGACAGAAAGAGTTGTTACTATAGGATCAAATCAACCTAGATTATTTACTAATATTAGGAACCTTTTAGGTCCGAGTTCTATCGCTCCAGATTTATTAAACTATGCTACTTCTGTATCCCCTGTTACAGCAACCCCAAGTAGTTATCTATATTCAACAATTGCGAATTTAAAAAATAAAATCAGTATTTCTAGGAGACCTGAACTGTCGTCTAAGTATATTGATAAAATTAACAAATATCTATCTTTCAAGTAATTTTGTAGTTTAATGATAGATATGTGTAAGTAAGATTATAGTTGTAAATAATTTATTATTTGTAATATTAGTCGTAAATTAAATTCTCTTCTCGTTTTATTTGTCTCTTTATTTCTACTCTTATAACTCTTCTAAACATAAGACCTTATTAGATATTTTAAGATAATTTTAAGATATTTTTACCCTTTTACGATTTACTTAATTCAATTATTATTTAAAATTCTTTCATTTTTGCTTTATGTGAAATTTGTATTTGAAAAAAAGAGTGACTAGGGCTATATTTTAGGGTGGAAATAAATACACATACAACTCCTATTTTTTTCATATCGGTGCTGTCTTACTACTTTTTTTACAAACAAAAAAGATATAAGTTTATCAAGTTTACAACCTATTCTATTTCATAAGATATTAGTTTTATTATTAATAAATATCATATTTTATTATATAACTAACGATTATTTAAAATATAATTTAAAAGATTAATCCTAAAAAATATACAAAAAAGATAAATGAAAAAGTTTACCGATATGATAACAAAGACAACATTTGTTAAAATTCACCCATATTATATAAAATTACTGAAAATCATCTACAAATCTTCAATAGGTACAAATGCACCTAAAATATGAAAACCATAAGTTAATAGTATTAGAATACCAAATTACTCATCACAACGCAACACAAACAGAGGGTAAGCAGAACTGTTAGTAGTTTGCCAGTTTCCACTTGTATCTACAATATATCTAATAATTGAAGCATTTCGGCGCGTGATACACACAGACAAGGAAAACAGCGGATATGAATCTCTGCATGATTAAAAAAGTTTTACAACTGTTTTAATTTTGGATGATAACGTTGTAAAAAAATGTGACACATTTCGTTTAGCTGAAATATGTCACTGTACTGCGTTAATGAATGAGAATTTTAACGACATTAATATTAAAATTTGTGGGTTTACCAACCGTTTGCGTATCATACCCGTGAATGAACACTTGTGGTAAGCGCCAACTTGATTATAATAAATATCGAAATATAAATAACAGCACAATTATATCAAAAATAAGTTTTATTGGTGTACTCTATAAAGATTGTCTCACTCCTGTAAGCCAGAATTAACAACGGCCCAAGGCTGATGTGTCTCTGTAAGTGTATATCTCGAAGACTGCTAAAGCTACTGTTTTCGACCCCATATCGAATATAATTAGAGCAATTTATATTATTAAAAGTGAAATCCATTTTTTCTTACTTGCTAACGCTACGATATACGAATACGAATTTAATGAGACCTGTTAATGTTAAAATCTGTGTCGAAATGATCCAGTGGATAAGGTACCCGCTTCTTAAACACGAGGTAGTGGGTTCGATCCGGGCAAGTACCAATGTGATTTTTCAAATCATATGTACTTTCTAACTTTATTTAGGACGTTTCTGACTGACGTTGAAAGAAAAACATCGTGAGGAAACCTGGACTTAAAAGCCTGAAATTGCCAATCCGCCTTGAGCAAGCGTGATGACTCATGCTTATACTTTCTCTATGTGAGAAGAGGCCTTTGCCCTGCAGTAAGACAATAAACAGGCTGGTATTATTATATTACAATCCATTAAGCCATTTAGGTTGTAAAGCGTGCCAAAGAAATAGTCATACATACCCACATACATACATACATACGCTCGGAAAACATTACCCTCCTTGACTTCGGCAGTCGGGCAATAAAATTAAATAGGAATCGGCAATAAAATACTATGCGGTTTCACTGATTCATCCGAAAGGTTCAAATATTTTTAATTAGCCAGCGAATTTATCCAGCTGTGATACCCAAAAGCAAAATTACCTGAAGGCACCTCGAACGGCTTAACTTTGATAACTGTTGAGATAACGATGTTATAGTTATTTTACTTATTCAGCTCCATTACCAAGTTAACTCTATGTATTCCATACTTGTCCGAACATTGTTCTTGGAAAGAGTACTTTAACAACTTCGATGCTCTTACTGTATTAAGTTTTGTAAATATAGATTGTTATGCTAGTAACTACATATTGGTTTGCTTGATAGTGTAATACCTACATACTGTTGTACTACTGCGTTTCGTTTGGTGAAAGCGCCGGAGACCCAATTCCCTCCCCCCCTTTCCTCTTTCCTCACCTCCCTCATTTTCTTTCCCTAACCCCATTTCCAGCCGTTAAGTGGAGTCCACCATACCAGCAGATTGGCTTTTGGTATGGTGGCCACCACTTCTGGATTCTACTGACTGCTTACCATCAGGCGGGGTGGAGTCACTTTGGTAGGCTAATATAAAAAAAAGAAACTCTATTCTTTAAAACTCAAAAGTATTTTTCGTCATAATATTATCCTGCGGTCTAGACACACACAACAAGTTAATCCTTACATAATAAGACTTAATTTACTACATTTCAAAAATGAAGGTTTTTGTCAATACTATTAAAAAAATACATTAAAAACAAATACAACCAAATTCCCGCTATACTATCATAACAAGCTAATAAGCTATATTTTACAAAAAATAACCTAAAAACATGATTTCTTTTTTCTTCCTTGTTACATACTCGAAGTCTTAGAACGGCGCTTCTTTGGCTTGCTTCCAACATCGACTCAGCTGCACTATTGGCCTAGTGATGGCCTAATTATCGATAATTTCCATCGATATCGATAACCTACGTGACTTTGCAAGATTTCAACTTCGAGATAAGTCTGTCGAGGTGTTTAGGGATGGTACTTATATTATCTTGATAAATAAAACGTAACTTTGGAACAGCTATCAGTATGATAATAAGAAATTGTGTTTTTGTTATGTGCTATTTATAAAAGGCTAGATGTTTTGTCTATGGTTTCGGGCACGATCCCTGGTGTCGGGTAATATTGAACTATTCTCAAGGACAGATTCTCAAAAAGACAGATTCTGAAAGGACAGATTCTCAAAAGAACAGATTCTCAAACAACAGATTCTCAGAAAGACAGAAATCGTACAGTTGCGCACACTCACACTTTTTAGTCCAAGATCCTAGAGCCCCCCGACCTTATTTATTTTCTCACAAACAATTCAACTTAGTACTTTGAATTCTATTGGCTTTTTTCATACTACGTCAATGGGAAACAAGTACACGGTCTATCTAATGGTTAGTGGTAACCATAACCTATAGATATGGCTGTGTCCTCTAAGAATTTTAGAAATAATGCGAAAAAAACCAAGCTTTTGCCGACCGCGTAGAGCGAAGGGGATGAGAAAGGAAACAGAACGGGAACTGAAACATGAGATCTGTAATTGTTATGTTTCTGCCTACCTCTACTGGGAAAATAGGCGTTATGTTTTTGCAGATGGTAGTTAAAATACTAAATGGGTATCAGGGGTCGTATATGGCTTGTTTACGTACTCATTTACTATCAAGGGAAATATTAACGAGGCACTGTTAAATAGTGACGTATCGAATACAAAGATTTGGCTCTGAGCCCATCTATTCTACATTAACATAACAAGGAGGAATTATATCACATTATTATTGTAAGTATTACAATCTACAATTCTTTACCAACGCATACGTTACCTTCCAATTTTGATTCCGAGTCTTTGTGAAATACAAAGCTGCTATGTTGGAGACCACCATGCTAGCAGTTTGTTACGATGGCAATTGCAATGGAGTAAGTATGTCACGTATATCTAAACTAATATTAAGAGAAAACATTTAATATTTTTCGTGTTTGTTTGATTGTTGCGATTTAACTCAAGATGTAAGCAAGCAATTCAAAAAATTCTGAGATCGAACGAAACCTTTGATACCGAAGCGAAGCGAGAGGACTTCCAGTAGCTTAATATAAAAATAACACTGCTGAGCGTGTACTTCTTAGATAAATATTAATTTGTGTAAATTTTTAGTATATACCAGTCTCTACGATGGTTGTAAGTCAACTGCGCATCTTGCTGCTGGACGGTCAACATTCCTTGATCCATTTCTTGGGCGCCACTCAATGAGCGTGTATTATTTACCCCCGACAAAAAAACGATGGGTTATTATTAGTTTGACGTGTCTCTGTGTGTATGTGTGTGTGTCCGTGGTATCGTAGCTTCCGAAAGGATAGTCCAATTTAGTTTTTTTTTTTTTTACGGTGAATTAGTCGGGAGTGTTCCTAGCTATGTTTGATGAAAATCGGTCCAAGATGGCCGGCTCCACAAAATGTCGGATTTCATATTTTTCACAACTCCTTTAATTTAGGTATCAAATGAAAGAGCTTGACTAGTAGAATAAAGTAAACCATGTCAGGGGTTTTTAAAGTTTTCGTCTTTTATCGATGCACGTTGTCACATCACTACAAGAATCGTTATCAATAATCGACTGGGTACGGACCGCAGCGTTATCTCTATACTCTATACTCAAGCCCTGACTCCGTTCAGCAATTGTGCTGTACTCGTCTTCGCCGTCTAGTTAACTTAATTAAATATCTTCAACTTTTATGTCTTACACTAATCGTTTTATGTTTTAATTATAATAACAATGCCTGGGAAAGTTGGTAGGAGTCGCCCCAGATGGACATATATGGAACAAATAGGTGATATGTTGACAAAGGGCACAATTACAAGCACCCGTAACCGACGTGTGTGTATGAAAAGATTAATTAATGTTGGAGTGGCAAAGACGTTTGAATCGCAACAAATGGCGTTCTATAGTTTCTGCTTATCCAATTAATAGGAGACAGGCGTGAAGTTGCTTGATTACACCACTTAGTCCTTCATAGCTAGTTGCGCTCACTGCTCTGTAAACGATTAGCGGGTTAAGCAACATAGACTGCGGCTGGCACATTAATGGGTGACCGATAGTAGTATTTGAGCGTCTGTCTAGCAGTGAACGTCTTTCGGCTAATATAAAAACATATTTTCATCTTAAGCAACGTATAATCCATGGATAGTCTTACTATACCACAAAGAGTCGTAAGTAAGAATTGTAATAGCATCACGAAACTGATAATGCTTAGAAAACACAACCAAATCGTTGTCGACCACGGAGAAGGGGATGAGAAAGTAAAAGGGAAAAGGATCAGGACCGAGGAGGTATTTGGTCTGCCGGCGCTCTCACACACCGAGCGAAACACATTAGCATAAAAACTAATATTCTTACGTGGATCTTCTATGAGAGGGTAGTACTGCCCCGATCGATCCAGCCCTTCATGCTGAAACCAGGGTGGATCTACTACCGTTAATACTATTATATAAAAATGAAGAGTTTGTTTGTTTGTTTCGGATTTGAATAATTCTATTTGCATTCCCAATTCTTGAGAAGGACTATATAACATCATGCTAAGCCACGGGAGTGAAGCAGTAATGAAAGACATATATTAGTGCGGGAGAAACCAAGCAACGGCCTGCTAGGAAGATATATTTGATTAATTTCGCGTTGAAGACAAGCTATATGTCCCTTGGGTCACCCGAACCTCGTTGTTCGCAATCATCAGATTCTCTTGTAGTTACAACAAGATGGAATATAATTGGGATAAAACCTTTATTTATTTGATACTAGCTGATGCTGAATCGTTGTATGCTACTAGGAGAAGCAATATATCTATATCTATACTATTATATATAGCGGAAGAGTTTGTTTGTTTGTTTAAACGCGCTAATCTCTGCAACTACCAATCGGATTTGAATAACTCTTTTTACGTATGATAGCCCAGTTCCTGAGGAAGGTTATAGGTTATGTAACATTACGCTAATGGCGAAGGAACAGAGCAGTAAGCAAAGACGGAAGGTTAATTTGAGATAAAGCGTGAAGAAATCTCAATTTAGTGTTTTCACGGATCAAATTAATAAATTATTGTTATGTTATATTAATAAAGGATAGTGCATACCCCTTGTTTATAACACCAAGGCTCAACTTTTTGACGGGCCTGTTGGTCTGGTGGTTAGTGACCCTGACTACTAAGCCGCAGGTCGTGGGTTCGATTCCCACCCAGAACAAATCTTTGTGTGATGAGCGTGATTGTTTGTTCTGTGTCTGGGTGTAATTTATCTATAATATGTATGTATTTACAAAAAAAAAATGTATATAAGTAGTATATCAGTTGTTTAGTATCCATAACACAAGCAAATATAATTGCTTAATTTGGGGCTAGATGGCGCTGTGTGAATGTGGTAGAATATTATATTATATTATTATTATATATTATAACTTTCCGTCAAAGGCCGGCGATGTAACGCTTGCAACATACCATTGCACACACAAAGGAGTTAAATGTCTTCTCAAACTTAATATTAGATGGCTTTCATTGACCATTGAGTGCCAGTTTATAGGACGCTACTTCAGCATAGTAAAAAATCTCTTTACTTCTTAAATAAGTTTTTACAAAATATAAAACTAAAACCAAACTAATAAACCATTTTTTATAAAAAAAAAAAACACCGATGTCAAAGTATACCCTTTCAAATAAAAAAATAATTTTCCAAATCGGTTTAAAAATGACGAAGTCATTAGTAACAGACATACAAAAAAATACGATCCGAATTGAGATGCTCCTCCTTTTTGAAGTCGGTCAAAGGAAAGAGATAGAGCATCAGAGATGTAATTGAGCTACCGGCACTCTCACTTACCGATCGAAACACACGGGTATCAATACTTTACGTCGATATTATAATATATGAGATTTAGTATATCTACGCAGGTTTCTGCATGAATGGGTCGGATCGACCCGGGGAAGCATAGATGATCGACGTAAGAGTAATAGCATTCGTACTACTGCGTTTCGTTCGGTGAGTGAGAGCGCCGGAGGTCAAATTTCCCCCTTTCCTCTTTCCTCACCTCCCTCATTCCCTTCCCCAACTCCATTAATTCCCAGCCGCCATAGTGGAGGCCACCATACCAGCAGTTTAAGACGATGGCTTTTGGTATATTGGCCGCCACTTCTGGATTCCACTGACTGCTTACCATCAGACGAGTGGAGTAATTCTGGTAGGCTAATATAAACAAGAGGGTAGTACTTCCTCAGTCAACCCAGCCTATTTATCCCGAAACCAGCAAGAATCTACTACTGTCAGAGCGAGTAAGCGAGTTGTTTAAAAACAAAAAAGTTTACGCTGCGTCTCTCTTCACGGAGCTATTTTTGCATTCATCTCCCAAAAGATCCTTAACACAGCGAAACTTAATTATCTTTATTTTGTAAGAACACTTTAGAGCGCAAACAACACTTGTCCGCAATAATAATTAACTTTATTATTATAAAACAAAAGTATGGTTAATTAGAGTAATGCAAAACAATTACTATTTAGCTAAGTGTTATGACGGCTTCCATTTATGAAATGAACTGGCGTATACTGTAGCAATGTTTTACGAACGAAATTTTTAGAACAATTTGAGATAAAAGAATGTCGTATCTGTAAAAAGTTTTAGAAAAACGTTGCTATTTAGATACATCCCCTTTTTTTAATATACATCATAATTTATTCTCAATAGTAGGTATCCATGTATTGCCCTCCAATTTTGATTCTGAGTCATATAGAGTGTAAAATAGCCCTTCAAAATTGCAATAATGCCCTCCATGTTATAAGTTTGACGCGGTGACTTTTGAAACGATATTTAGTAACATATATATTTTGATCATATGCTATTATTATAATTATAAAAAAAGCATTTTTAATTTAACATTGACACCGCCATTTTGCGTAGTGGACAAGCATTAACCATATAGTAATTGAGGATGAAACCACAAGCTTTCGATGTCTCCAATTAATTATAATAATGAATGTAAACAATTTCATATGGACATTTTATTTTAAGTATAATATCACAATAATTACACACAACGCCATCTAGACCCAAAGAAAGCTATATTTTAGCATGTAATACATACATATTAAACATAGAAATACCCAGATCAATGCAAATAGACATGTTCATGCACACAAATATTTGCACTAAGCGGGAATCGAACCCGGGACCTCTGCGTGGCAGTCCGTACACAGTACCACCGAACCACAGAGGCAGTCAATTATTTATTTATTATGTTATCTATGCTAATAAAGCAAGGAGACACGATACGGGGTAACTCAATAGGCTTTTTAGTACCTATATGCATTCTCTAGTCTTAGGCCGCTATTACACTATCATACAAAATAATATTATGATCATAGATGTGCGAGTCATTTTTAAATGAAGAACGTATAACGGTATAATAACCACATGTGATTCATATTGTCTATGATCAAAGATATGGGATCCTTTTTGACAGCTAGCGTACAAATAGGATCATACTCGACACATTAGCACGGTCTCTAAGTAAACAGAATGTGCTAACGTGTTCATTTAAATGATTCTACTTGTACTCTAGCTGTCATAAAGGATACCAAAACTAGACTGTGACACTAGCGTAAGCGTAGCCATAGCAACGGAAAACACGGCTTGGTGTGTGGTATATGACGTGTAAATGATCAATAAATTAAGAACGTCATCATTTAACTATGATCAGAGAATTTGACAGATATGAAATCATATAAATATATATATAATAATAATAATATTCTACCACATTCACACAGTGCCAGTGTTATGGGTACTAAACAATTGATATACTACATATATACATTTTTTTTTGTAAATACATACATAATAGAGATAAATTACACCCATATATATATATATATATATATGATTTATATATGATGATGTAATATTTTAATGAAATATTAAATACTAGCTATTTGATTACTGCTCTGCCCAACTCGCCAGTAGCGTGATGTTACATAGCATATAACTTTCCTCAAGAACTGGGGTATCATATCACAATAAGAATTTTTCAAAACCGAGTGTTGTATGAGATCCTTATAACATAAATAAACATATATACTTCTAAATGGTTCAGTGGATAAGGTACCCGCTTCGTAAATACGAGGTAATGGGTTCGAATCCGGGCAAGTACCAATGTGATTTTTCAAATCATATGTACTTTCTGAGTTTATCTTGGACATTTCTGACTGACGGTGAAGGAAAACATCGTGAGGAAACCTGGACTTAAAAGTCTGAAATTGCCAATCCGCCTTGAGCAAGCGTGGTGATTAATACTCATATCTTCATTTGAGAAGAGGCCTTTGCCCTGCAGTGGGACAGTAAAAACAGGCTGGTATTATCTATATACTTCACGTTGTTCAAAAATTATCAGTTCAAGATCTTCCAAAATCAAGAACTGAACAGTGTCGTACCTCCGTACCCCTGGGGAGTACGTTAGTGTTGATACTAAGCCGGATCTAATCGTACGTTCGTGTAAATTGTTGTCCCATCGGACTCAGGCTAGAGTTATACAAAGCCCCACTAATGGTGAAAACAGGCTGTCAATGTGGACTTTTATATCTATACGCCCATTTCTTCTTCTTACAATCGAGTTTTTCTTACGTCAAGGTTAGGGGTGAACCTTGTATAGGAACCAGGATTTTCAGGTCGCCCATAATTACGCCCATTTGTGGAAATTGAACAAAAAAGGTTGGTGTAAATAATGTGTACGGACTGCTACGCAGAAGACTCAGGTTTGTAGTATTAGCACGGAGTTAGGAATTATAGTTCATGTTGTCTATTATTTTTATAATTTTAAATAAGTAATGACGTTCTACAGTCTTTCCTTAGCTGCTTTTTCCAATGGGGTACATGCGTGAAGTCATTTATGTATGTTGTATGTAGAGGCTTTATAAAGAAAATGGAAGAAGAGACGAAACGGTGGTGTACTTTCAGGAAAAAGGCTTGATCTTACATTAGGTTTATTTCATTTCATTCATTATATAATATAATAATAATAATATTTCAACAACTACACACAACGCCATCTAGACCCAAAGTAAGCATATATTATAGCTTGTGTTATGGGTTCTAGAATGCGGATATACATACTTAAATACTTTTTTTTTTTGTAAATACTTACATATTATACATAATATTATATTATGTTATGAAAGCGAAAACCTATTAATATTATAAATGCGAAAGTTTGTATGTGTGATTCGGTGCCGGAGACGGACTTAGGCTACTTTTTATCCAGAAAATCGGTCTGTTTCCGGAGGGATACTACAAACCATATTTAATGATAATAATAAGTGCCTTGGTATAAAACAAGAACAGTCTACATATACTATTGTAGTCGATAACCAGATAGTGTGGACAAAGCAGACGATTCCGATGCGACGCTTCGATATAGACGCATCGATGATGAGAGTACTAGTGGTGGGATATTTAAGAATAATTAGTTGGATGTATCGATAGTTTCTTTTTGATATAAAAACAAGTCTATGTGTAATACTATTTGAGAAAAACATAGGCACAAATCGAGAATCGAGATAAGAATTTTTTAGTTATAATCTATTTATTGTAGGGTAGGCAGAGAGCCTACGCCAGCTAGGCTACTCCAATTAGAAGAATAACCTCCTCCCCCCCCAGTTTCTGAAAGACTGATCAACGAAAAACTTACTAATCAACTGATAAATCTCATGTGAAGTACCTAAAAGCATGCTAAAAGCATCGATAATTAATTTATTTAATCTAATTAGTTATTAATTAGATCAAATTAAACTAATTGTTAATGCTTTTAGTAACCCAATTTGTATTTCTACTACTAACTCCTTCGGATTGTATATCTGTTATATTGTTATTGCAAATGTACCATTTTGAGAGAAATAAATAAAAATTTGATTTGATTTGATTTGATGAGATTTAACAGGTAATTAGTAAATTTTTCGTTGATCAGCCTTTTAGACACTGTGGATAAATAAATATTGAATATCAACGTAATGTAATGATATTCATACTTTTGTTGTCTTTCATGGAGAATCATCGGAGATAATTTATACCTTCAGTTCGCTGTTTTCTTTAGTCAGAAATAATTTTAGTATTGCTCTTGTAATATAGAGAGTACAGCCATGTAATATAAAAGCTACAGTAGCTTTAAAAAAAAACAACTTGCGAGGTAAAATAAAAACCTTTGACCATCATTAAAAACCCAATGCTCAAAAAAGTTAAATCCTTTAAAATAACACGTGGAAACACGAATGCGTCCCAAACCATGTCATGCATGACAGCGCTCAAAATCAATTACGGCTCAATTAAATATCGATGTGTCCCACCTCTATTGGGCAAACACTCGACAAATAAGCGCTCAGACGGGCGCAGTTTGCATAATTGCCGGGGTGCCTCTAGTTAGGGTTGCCAACTAAAATCATGGTATTTATTATAGTTTGTTTTGAACTTGCAGTATGCTAGTAAATAACTATGAGTGAATTAAAATAACCCCCAGTTTCTGAAAGTCTGATCGACGAAAAACTAACTAATCACCTGTTAACCGCAACTAATACAATTTTTTTTTTTTTATAGTAGTCTACCAAAGTGACTCCACCCCGCCTGATAGTAAGCAGTCAGTGGAATCCAGAACTGGTGGCCACCATACTAAAAGCTATCGTCTTAAACTGCTGGTATGGTGGCCTCCACTATGGCGGCTGGGAATGGGGTTCGGAGAAGAGATTGAAGGAGGTGAGGAAAGAGGAAAGGGGGAAAATTGGGCCTCCGGCACTCTAACTCACCGAACGAAACGCAGTAGTACGGATACTACTACTCTTACGTCGATCTTCTATGAGAGGGCAGTACTTCCCCGGACGATCCGGAAAAAAAAACTGTGATTATCTGGCAATTGAAAAGAGTGGCGTGAGTTTCTTGCCAGCTCTTCTACCTCGTCAGCGAACTGGCTGTAGGTTAATTGGCTGACTTCATGTAATTTTGACTTTTCATAAGCATCATACTTTATATTCAAAATGGAATAAATGCTTTGAGTTTGAGTTTGATTTAAATCTCATGTGAAGTACCAATTGAGTTGCTAAAAGCATAAATATTTAGTTTAATTTAATCTAATTAGTAACTAAATAGATCAAATTAAATGTCGAAAGTCGAAATGGTCCAGTGGATAAGGCACCCGCTTCGTAAACACGAGGTAATGGGTTCGAATCCTGGCAAGTACCAATGTGATTTTTCAAATAATATGTACTTTCTAAGTTTATCTTGGATATTTCTGACTGACGGTGAAGGAAAAACATCGTGAGGAAACCTGGACTTAAATGTCTGAAATTGCCAATCCGCCTTGAGCAAGCGTAGTGATTAATGCTCATACCTTCTCTATATGAGAAGAGGCCTTTGCCCTGCAGTGGGACAGTAAATAGGCTGGTATTATTATTATTATTAGATCAAAATTAAATTAATTAACCATACTTTAATTTAAAATTACTTCTGCAATGCTTTGAAAACACAGCCATCTCTATAGGTTACGGTTATCACTTACCATCAGGTGCGCCGTATGCTTGTTTTCCATTAAAGTTGTACAAAAAAATTAAACTATGCCATCTTAAGGCCGGATGCTGTGAGAGGCGAAAGGGAAAACCAGGTAAAAGATACCAAACCAGGCAAAGCGTTACTTGCAATAATTTTACTATACTGCGATCAAATATCCGGTTTCGTAATAATAATATGAAAAGAAGTTAGTTAATTATTATAATAAAAAGATTTAACAACCTCTGATTATTTTTTTTTTGTTCCGTGATGGTATAAGAAAATTTTGTTTTTAGAAACAACACCAGAGGCCCTAGGCAAGTGTCAAACATTTCTATTCTATTCATATCGTATATTAAAAAATGTATTGGATTGACATAAGCTAATGTCAACGCTTATGTCAATCTCATACATTTTTTATCTATTCTATGAATAGATTCCCTCGAAGTGTTTATTTTACATGTATTACAAGATTATATAATAATATCACAACAACGCCATCTAAGCCCAAAGTAAGCATACTTATATAGCTTGTGATATGGGTTCTAGAATGCGGATATACATACATAAATATTTTCTTTTTTGTAAATACGTACATATATTATACATATAAACACCCAGACCAATGCAAATAGACATGTTCATGCACAGTACCACCGAACCACAGAGGTCGTCAAATTATATAAAGCGGAAGAGTTTGTTTGTATGCGCTAATCTCTGAAACTACCAAGCGGATTTGAAAAGTTCTTTTTGCGTATGATAGCCTAGTTTTCGAGGAAGGATATAGACTATGTAACATTACGCTACTGGCGACGGGAGCAAAGCAATAAGCAAAAACGCGGATGAAACCGCGCCGCGGAATGCTTGTTTAAGATAAACGCAAATTAAATCAAAACTACCAACCATAGAAATAAAATGGATAACAGTAAACATTTAATAAGACTTAGAGAACGGACAACCCTTTCATTTGCTAGGGGATGGCTTTAAACTCTTTTGTTTTCGGCCATCTATTAATTTTACTACCCTACTGAAGGGTTTTAAAAAGAAAAATAAAAATAAAGTATCAAGTTTTAAAAGTTCTTTGTGCAAATTGGACTTACATTACTTGTATAGGGCAATCACTAAATAAACATATAACTTTACAGTTATTCTGCCTTTCCCACTGCTGGTCAAAACGCCCATGGACCTCCAAACTCTTTGGTCTTTTCAATGTGGACTAATTTTGACCAACTTACGGTAGTAGATCCACGCTGATTTCAGCATTTCGCATGAATGGACCGGATCGTCCAGGGAAGTACTACCCTCTCATAGAAGATCGACTTAAGCGTAGTAGTATCCGTACTACTGCGTTTCGTTCGGTGAGTGAGAGTGCCGATGGCCTAATTTACCCCCTTTCCTCTTTCCTCACCTCCCTCATTCCCTTCCCCTAACCCCATTCCCAGCCGCCATAGACGAGGCCACCATACCAACAGTTTAAGACGATGGCTTTTGGTATAGTGGCCGCCACTTCTGGATTCTACTGACTGCTTACCATCAGGAGGGGTGGAGTCACTTTGGTAGGCTATAATAAAAAAAAAACTCATCTCGTCATCTTTTTTAAGGTTCCGTACGCAAAGGGTAAAACTTGACCCTATTACTAAGACTCCGCTGTCCGTCCGTCTATCTGTCCGTCTGTCACCAGGCTGTATCTCATGGACATAGGCTTTTTTAAAGGTTTAAGGCCTATCTAAACCTAAATTTTCCCCAGCATTAAACAGCTCAGGCTTAAGTCATCGGTTACCTGAAGAAAAGGAAGGAGTACAAAATTAAAGTTGAAGAGAAAATTGTTTGCCAATTTTCAGTTTAAAATATTAAGGGCCTTTATTTTATTTATTATCTAACTGTTATTTGTTTTTGCTAGCTACAAAACTAGCAAAATCAATGTTATTTTAGCAAATGTTTTAAATTAAATGATACAATAGACGTGCAGTCGCCGTCTCGTTAAAAGCACGCGACGTGGGAAATGTGCGGCTATTTACTACTGACATCTAGCTTAGACTTTTGGAACTAATCATTAATTACAGTGATTTTGTTTTTGATTAGTTTCGTAGTTTTGTTATAGATGGCGTTTTTCAAATTTAGCAATAGGTTGTAAACGGCAAAAAACGTCAAGGTGTTATTGTATCTTATTCTTTCACAGTTTTAGTAAGATTCATAAATTATATACAAACAGACAAATTCATATTGCACTACCGTAGCAGATACACAGCGGTCACCTTCTTTGCATTGTTTATATGTTAACATAGCTTCACGTCTTTTTCTCCAAACGCGTAAGCAGGGCTGTATGTCACCCACGTTTCTCCAGCTAGCTATGATGGATATGATCCCATGCGAACTTATTGTCATTTACCGAGCCCAATACTATACTTCGGGCTAAATGAATTTGTTCATAAAATGCGAAAGTTTGTGTGTATTTATGTGTGTGTGTTTGTTACCACTCAGCGCCTAAGCGGCTAGAGGGAGACAAACACATTTTAGGCGCGGGCGAAGCCGTGGAGCGCATCTAGTACATACATAACTTCACGCCTGTCTCCCATTAATGGGGTAAGCACAGGTCTATAGAACGTAATTTGCTACGATCTAAACATACCTCCTTTGATCTTCACATTACATTAATCTTTTGATACACACAAAATAATTCATTCATATAACTTTAACCGACACGGAGATCAAACCATAGACATCTGCATGGCGATCAATACGCAGTAGTTACCATCGGTATGGTTAAATGGTGAAAATGCATCAAATAAAATCAACGCTTCGGTTCTTCCTTTTTCAGTTTTTCTTCCTCATCCCCCTCTCTATAGAGGGTACGACATAGACAACGACATAGTTTTTTTCTATCTACTATTTTATTTTTACAATGTTCAACATCTGATAACCATAGATTACGGTTCCCACTTACCATCAGGTTCGCCGTGCTTGTTTGTCATCAAAGTTATATAAAAAAGCAAAACAATCTAGTACAAACAAAATGTTAGCGAACAACATGTAAACATTTGAATGTTGTAACATAGGTCTGCAATATTCAAACGCTTTAAAAATTCTGCTTTGAAAAATGAAACTGTATCGAAAGTGGAACAGATTTCTACTCGATTGGACACTATGACACTATTACCGAATATTTTATTGGATAAAACGCTCCCTGCTTCTCACGTGAATACATATAGCTACCCTTTAAACGACAAATCGTTGAAATTCAATGTTTTGCTCTACTTTATTATGCATATAATACGTAAGAAATTATCTAAGCGATAGTGAAAACCATAGCAAAATGCGTTGAATGGTTTAGAAGAAATTAACGGACAAACTAAAAAAAACAACTACTTTAGATACTATTTGTAGATTTTCTCTTTTCTCTTTTTATAAAAACAACTGCCGCACTAGAGAACAAGCCCTGTGTCGCGGGGGACTTTACAAACATACATTTAAAGGACACAAAGATTGAACCCACAACCTCGTGCACAGCAGTCGCTTGCACTCCCGCTGCACCACGGAGGCAGTCCAATTTTACAGCCCTATAACAAATAATTGCATGCAAAACTTAAGTTTTATTTTATCTTTTCAGAGGCGAATTATTAACAAATCTGATGGTTTGTTATAATCAAAACTCTGAATGATTCAGTGAAAACTGTCCTATCTTGAAGTTAAGTGCCTAGTGTAAAGTTTCCAGTATACAAGCAAGCTGCGAAACCTTTTTTATACAACTTGGTGTCAGACAAATATAAGCCTAATGCTAAATGACAACCGTAACCTATTGGCATTCTATGATTTCTAAGTCATCAGAATCCTTTATATCTAGCCTTTGTTGATTACGCAAAAGCATTCGACAGGCGTACATCACAAAGCAATATTCAAAGCGTTAGAAAATCAAAATTTAGATCAAACTTACATAGATACTTTTAAAATCGTATAATTATAATAACAGCACAGCAAGCATAAAGGTGAATAATACCGGTCTCACATTCATTATAGACCGAGGAGTTGAATCGCTCTTCCCAAGCTTTTTACTAATCTACTGGAAGAGGTGCTTAAGAAATTGGCAGACTCATGAAGCGAAAAAGGGGTTTTCTAACTACTGTAGAAAAATAGTTAGAAAACAAAACCAAGGCGTTGCCTACCATATAGGGAGAAAGGAATGAGGAAGGAATAGGACTCCTACTCTTACAAATAATCTATATCTGTACTATTATATACCTAAAGCAGAAGAGTTTGTTGTTTGAACGCGCTAATCTTTGAATCTACCAGTCGGATTCGGAAGATTCTTTTTACGTATGATAGCCCAGTTCTCGAGGAAGGTTATAGGCTAGTAACGTCACGCTACTGGCGACGGGAGCAGAGCAGTACAGAAACCTAGTGAATTCATAAAACTGTCATTTACATGAGGACTAAGTAGGTACTTTTATTTATACACATTAAACTCTAAGCTTTTTTCGCTGCGTGAAATCTAAATGGAACCACACGACCAAAACTTACTACACTAAAACTGTTTTGGAGAAAAAGATTTGAGATAAAGATATGCGAGGGAAACGAAAGCTAAAGATAGAAATCACTTACAATTTTGTTTATTATCTGTGTTAGGCAAAATGGCGGGTGCAGATACGCGGGAAAATAACAATTCTACTTGGTGTGTTGGTAGTGTAAATATACGCATAGATATTTGACATATATATTTATACCTACCAGCGATTCGCCTTTGCTTTGCACAAAGGCACTAACTTACGTGATTTTATGTATTTTTTACTCGACCGTGAAAGTACAACCCTTCATAGAATATCGCCATAAAGTATTGGTTTGCATACCTACTAGCGTTTTGACCGGTGTGTGAGAGAACAGGGTGCCGAGTGCAAGTTGTTTTTACGTTAACACGATCGAAACGCTACTGCACTTGGCCCTCTGATTGGTTAGGAGCTTGACGCAGGCCAATCAGAACAACGAACATCATAAAAGTGACGATCGCGTAAAAACAACTTACACACACTAGACACCCTGAAAGCCCAAAGTTCTTCGTTGTCCGTCAACTCCACTCTGTCTGATGGTAATCAGTAGGGTCCAGAAGTGGTGGACACCATTCCAAAAGTCATCGACTTTCACTGCTGGTATGATGGCTTCTACTATGGTGGCTTTGTGATATGCTTTTTCACGCCCTGCCTGGTGGTTTAGGGTTCCTTCAGTGAATGGGCGAATATTTAAAAGATTATTGGTTATCATCTATAATATTTGCGTAGTCTGAAACATATGAAGTCAGACTATTGATGACTCATTCGATTATAATTAAGTAACTAGAGAATCACCCTCACTTTGCATCGTTATCAAAAGATAAATTTTATATAATTATCACCGAAGTAAGGAGAACATGCACAGTTGGGGCTATAGCTCGGAAACTGCTTGCTTGTGTGGTGATGTCTCTCACCAGACCAAGGCACATGGCCGCGTTGCTCACTGCGCTCGGCGGCGCCGGCGTGTATTTTTTGTTAATATTGAGTTTTAATATCGTAATATCTTTTGAATGGAATGTCTGATTTCATTAATTCAAAAAGTAGTACAAGTACAAGTATTGAAACAGTCTTAAATACGAAATAATTTATTTGGATAATAATTATTAAAATGGTGGGGATATCATCATCTAAATTTGATCGGAATTTCTATCAACTTTTAAAATGTAAAAACGTAGTTATAGTGACATAACTACAATAGTTGGACATTTCGTCATGCGAAGTTTTTTGTAGATATTGTTAAGTTCTTTGATATTGTATACCATTTTATGTTCTATCATCAATACTTTCCGCAGCGCATGCGAATTTTTAGCTATTTTTTTACACCTTGGGTTGGTTTTCGTAGGAATTTCTAAGGATCTCTATTTTTTTCTAGAAAAATATATAGCCCATGTTACTCCCTGATAATGTAGCTTTCTAATGGTAAAAGAATTTTTAAAATCGGTCTAGTAGTTTTTGAGTTTATTCGTTGCATACAAAAATACAAAAATACAAATCTTTCCTCTTTATATTAAATATTAATATTAATATTAAAAATATTAAATATATTAATATTAATTAATTAATATAGAAGTGATAGTATAAATAGATTAGCAACTTTACATCAAATTTATAAATATAGATGGCGTTAGTAGTAACATAACAGTGGCACAGATAAGATAGTATTAAACAGTGGTAACTAAACATTTACTATTTTCTAGTCGCTATCTAAACTGCTATCGGTAATGTTTAAAATTGATCATTCTTTGCCTAGATTTACTGTACTTGCTTGACTCCTTTTTGGGGAAAAATGTAGAGAGCATGTCACTGAACAAGAGCAATAGGTAGGGGAAACTTGCTTAAATCGTACCTGCGCCTAATTCGTACCTTGCATAATTATTATTATATCTCAGAGCCAGTAATAGCTACTAGCGTCTCTAGTGTCAAAAACCGTAAACATAAGGCGGCCTTATTACCATCGGACAGATAGACGCCGTCACGCTGCTAGCAACAAAAATATAGAAAAAGTAAGTTTTTATCAACTATTTCATTAATATTTTTACTTATTTTGTAAGAATATTCTACAATAGCTATCTGGTATAGTTTACTTAAGTATTTATTATGTATTAATACATATATTTGTAATTTAGTTCGACGTGAAGTTAAACATGTATTTGTTGACATTTTTTTTGGCGGTAATTTTAAAGTTTGTTTGACTTATGCGCCCATTTCGTACCCAAGAAGAACCAATAGAAAGACCAAAGATTACAACTGTGATGATTGTAAGGAATTGACGAAGACCATCCGCAGAATTTGTTAAACGTTAATTTTATATAAAATTTAATATTTTTGATAAAGACTGTGCTGATTACATAAGGAAAATTAAAATTAGTTACCACAGAATATTACGATCTCAAAGTACGATTTAAGGATATATGAGTACGATTTAAGATTAATGGTTCTTAATCGTACTTATTTTATGTTTTTTTATTTTTATTATTTCTTAGAAGTTAATAAGATTTATGTTTAAGTTGATTATGAAAATAATTAAACAGTTCCTAAACAAAGATTTTTTGAATTAATATATATTATAATCTTTCTTTACTTATTTTGATAGTATTACTGTTTTTAGTTAAAGGGTACGAATTAGGCAAGTTTACCCTAATAACCTCATTTTTTTAATCTGGCATACCTAGGTATTGCATTCACGCTTATCCATGTCACACAGGACCTGATGTTGATTGCACTGTTCCAGAACCTATATGCGGACTGCTGGAAACAAGACGTAATAGAATCGTAGTGCCCGTGCGGGGAAATCATTCTTGATAGCTGATGTCCTACCATTTATTCCACCAGGTTTCGTCCACCAGGGTTGGTAAGCTGCGAGACAACAGAACCAAACCCAACCAACAAGTAAAACGACGAATGTCATCATAGATTTTAGTAATAAACTTAGTTTAAAATTTCATTTAAATGGTGTGTAGTATATTTCTATTATAATTATAATGTATATGTATGATAGTCTGTAAGGTATACCTATATTGAAAAATTGTAATCCCGATGGAACTTAAAATACAAGCACTAGCTTAGTTTGGGACCAAAGGGAAACTACCTGTTTGTAATAAAATGTACTTAATTTATATTTTTGAAATAAATTGAATAGATTTAAACTTATAAAGAAAATTGGAAAGCATCTACCAATGCTAGAGCCTATCATTATTGTCGAGAATGGGCAAGGCGGGACATCAATATCGCATAATCTAGGTGTGTGATTTGACACACTCGGTAAGCGGGCGACACTTACCCGTGTCTTCCTTAGAGCAACCGGGTTAGACATTTCTCTGACTAAAAAACTTACGCTTACTTCAATACCACCTACAAGCTTCGACAATCGACAAACACCGATAAGCCCGTCTTTGGACCGCGTCAAGAGATCTAAGGTGGTATCCAGATGCTCCTGCCCAAAGACAGCAGTAGGTACCTACTTCAAGTGGGGCCACACTCGACCTTTTTATAGCAACAGTCTTTGCCCCGCAATGGAGTACTAAAGGCGATCACAATCCAGTTAACCAATCCAAATCTAACGAAAATTTCAGAGATAAGATAAGATAAGATATTATACGGGTAAAGCCGCTGGCAACAGCTAGTACCTATGCAGTAAAAAAGTCAAAAAGATAATACCTACCGACAGGATTAATTGTGTTTCTCGAAATTTCTTTATTCATAATTATTAGTTATTACTTATACATTATGTCGCAATATGTCGAAAAAGTACTTACCGTGTGCAAAATCAATGACAATTAAGATTGATATCTAAAGATTATTAATCTATACTATTATATAAAGTGAAAGAGTTTGTTTGTTTGAACGCGCTAATCTCTTGAACTACCAGTCGTATTTGAATAATGCTTGTTGCGTGTGATAGCCCAGTTTCTTAGGAAGGTTATAGGCTATGTAACATCACGCTACTGGCGACGGGAGCAGAGCAGTAAGGAAAGACGCGGGTGAAACCGCGCCGTGGATAGCCAGTAATAAGTATATTATTAAGATTGTACAAGCAAATTGCACATTTAGCATAATTTGTAAACTACATACTTTAGAATTGTGTATATCGCTGACGTGACAATTGGATCATTTTATACGAATATAATTTGTTGTTATTAATTAGTACAAAGAAAGGCATTCAAACGAACAAGTTGTCTCTCTATCAAGTACTCATATCAATACAAACCTATCATCTATCACTAAGTGTAGGGAAACATTCCTACAAAGATAACTTATAATATGTATGTTTTTAGTACTGAGACTATATATACGAAAACAAATATTATTTCTGCAATACCTACTTAGGGAACATAGTCATGTTCATAGGTATTTTTATTCAAATTCAAATTCAAATTTTAGTTATTTTCTCACAAAATGGTACATTTGTTATAACTAGGTATGTAACAGATATCAATTCGAAGGAGTTAGTTCCATGATGAGAGCTCGAGTCTGTACTGAGTTCGAGATCCGTGTTACAAATCTCCAGACAGGTTACCAAATACCATCAAGTATAATTTAGACCCAACACATAATAATAATAAATTTATTTTCAAGTAACATGACTCAGTGTGTTAGTAACAATATTTCTTACTCCTATGTTATTATTGCTATTCTAAGCACTTAACCTAATTACAGATATTAATAATTATTTGTATGTGACTCACTGCCACCTGCCCAACAGCTAGGTGGACAGCTTGCAGCAGTGACTCACATACAAACAGTCAAGTCTGCTTGCTATACAGCTCAGAATAATGTTGGGGCTGGCCCGCACTCTGCGCACCAGGGAAGTGCATCGTTTTCTCATAGTTGTATAAAAACAGTCAACACGAGCTTCAGCGAACATCCCTGACGCGCTACAGAAACGGGGCAACCCCATTAACATCCTAAACGCGTTGTTATATTGAATGCGAAGGACACTGTACGATTTCTGCGAATAATCTGCCCACAAACTGCACGTGTAATAAGAAGTGCAGTATGCACGAAATAAGGTTTCTTTTGTTTATATACATTGCAGCAGTCTTTGGTTAATAATGTAGAACACAAAAAAGATGACTAAAAAAGGTAAGTTTCAAATTGAAATTGTTGAACAAAATGTCATAATGGAAACAAAACAACGATGCGAGCTGGCTGGCAATAAAACGGTACAAATGCCAATTAAACCCGTCCCCGTGTCCTCACTTTTTTAATTGGCTACACTGAAAATAAGAGAAATAGCGAAGAGATTCAGATTCGTGATTCATTCAAGTGATCAGATGAAAAAGAATAAAGATGAATTTATTGCCATAGGAAACTGATTTTGTAGAAACAAATGCATTTTATAATGTTTTAATGAATATTTGTATTGTTCTGGGTGTTTCTATTTATGATATTAGGTAAAAACTATTTAAAACATAAAAAGAATATCCTTAAGTTTGTTTGCGTTCTAGAGCCACATCATAAGTAATAAGAAGCTAATAATTTGGTTACTTTGGGTCCAGATAGCGCTGTGTTGATCTTGTTATTAGATATAATAAATAAATATAATAAATAAATTATATTCTGTTGGTGCTAACTGCCCGGCCGCTAACGTCGGAGTTGGGAGATCCTTTTGTACCTACTATTTTATAAGATTAACTAGATAAATCAGCTCTTAAGGACAAGCATGATATTCGCTGAACAGTGCACGAGTACGAGGAGATACTACAATTTAGATTTAGCACTGAGACAGCACAGTGCTTCTTTAAAAACTAATACTAGAGGTCGGACGACGTACCTTAGGTTTAATTTTTTTATTTAGATATTTTATCATTAAAATAGAGAAATGCCGTCGCGCGTATTCTGCTCTTGCTATACACATACTGTCAGGAACTACCAGAATCAGAAGTAAAACCAACAAAAGCAACCAAGTAACACCGTTTATTGTCTAAACTCTTAATCGCACTGAGTCCTGCGTAGTGACAAGCGCAATGATGCCAGATGCCATTGTAGCTGGAACAATTCCGCCGCCTCAGCTAATCTCTCATAGGAAGATATTTGAATTTAGTTTTTGGGAGTGTATGTAATTTGTGTTATTAAGATAGTTTTGGTTTAGTCTGCATGTGAGTAGACACGACATTTTGTTATTGGTGTCATCGTGAGCGTAACCCAGGCCGCATCCCATCAGAAGTGAAAAGTGCCAGATAAATTTCTTCAGACAAAATTTTAAAGATATCTTCATCGTGTTGTATCTAAAGTGAACAAAGGAGGTTATTAAAACTGTCTAAGTATATTATACTCGTACTAAGACAAAACAAAATGTGAAACATCTCGTACTAGAGTTGGACTCCCGCCACCCGCCTCTCTGTCTAGAGCCATCTCCCTAACCTTCAACAGCACTTTTCTCTAATTGACTCACATAGCATATCCGTGGTCTTCTACTACCTCGCCTTCCTCCTATCTGCTCTCTATGACTTAAAATAATAAGACGTGAATTTTCACTACATGACTTGATTACGTTGTATTAAAAACATTAATTTATTCGTACAGTTCATTTTGTTTATTTCTAAACGAAACTAAATTTCAACACAAAATATCAAATTATGTATATGAAAAAGGCGGGAAACTTTGAAAGTGAAAAGGCGCGTTTTCTCTATAAATTTACGAAAAAATTCACAATTTGTATTATAAACAATATTTTTGTAAATATTTTTGTTAAGGGCGTTCCGTCATATATGACCTTGAGCGTTTCGCTTCCTCACCACCCCGCGCCTCACCCGAAAAAAACATTGCGTGCGAGTTCGCCCTCTAGCGGCAAGTAGCAGTAGCACAACTATAAGACAATGACCTTACTTGTCCGAAACCGCAGAGCTAAAATCTGATAGACGCGCCAATAATTAATTATTTTTTTAGTATCTATTATTATTTCGTTTAGTAAGTATGTATATTTTTAAGTATATATTATTTATATATTTATTATTTATATAGTAGCGAAAGCAAAGATAAGTGTTTAGAATCATGACGTTTGTTAAATATGTAGTAGAAATAAAAATAACTACTGTGGGTTAAAACAATAAACTCAAAACCCAGCTGCTGTGAAATGTATTACCTGATCAAAAAAGCCGTTTAAAACGATTTTTATGAATTATTGAATACAAAAAAAATATTTAATAATATATATAATATTAATATTTTTTGAAGTCGCTTAAAAATTAAGTCCCAATGACAATACACCATTGTGATAAATTCCTATAATTGACATGATATGTATTCTTCAACTAATACTAGTACACTTTAGTTTAGTAACCCTGCCGAGTTTATACTTATTTAGTTATAGTTATATATATATATATATATATATATATATATATATACATATATATATAGGTTTTTTGTACATGAACAAACTAAAACATTTTGACTTAAAAATGTATTAACATCCTATTAATATTATAAATGCGAAAGTTTGTGTGTGTGCACGTATGAAACGTATGCGTACCTCTAGTGTCGCTAGTATCATGAAGCCGCTATGCTAGCAGTTTGAGACAATTTCTATTAAAATAGCAGAGGAGTGCGTTACCCCAGCAAAATGTTGATAAAAATGTGCTTATAAGAGGTGAGAGTATAACAGATAATTAGTGCTTCGTAAGGAGTAATTTGTTTGCCTATAGCAAAATTTGTTTGCATTATAGTTTTAAAGTTATTCGGAAAAAAACAGATTTTGCTGGGGTAACGTTTGAAACATTACCCCAGCAAAATGTCTTTTCTTTAAATTATCCAGGCAGAGTCACGTTGGTAGACCAGTATGAATAAAATAACTGTATCAATAGTACTAGTACATGACTTTTTAAAACAGTACTGAAAAATTCAATCTTTATTTATGATTTATATTTCTGATTGTTAAGTGTTCAAAATTAGCTCTTACAAAAGCCAAGAGTTTTCATAACTTTCTAACTCCACTGCGTCTTCATGGACTGATGATATGAGGTCCTGCATCAATAATAAAAAAGCATCTCATAAAGACCACCTAGCCAGCAGTTTGAAACAATAACCTTTGGAATGGTGGCTACCACTTAGTCTTTTGGATCCCACTGACTGTATCATAAGGAAGAGTGAAGTCACTTCGATAGGCAATTGTACGGCACGGTTATATTGATGTATGTAAAGTAAGGTTTTGTGCAAGACAGCTTTTTCTTGGTTCTGTAGATACGTACCGCTACCAAACTCGAGTAACAAATCAGACTACACTTGTGCATTGGCTACTATACATTGTACTTGTATATTGTATTAAATGGCAAATCTTGCGGAGTGTATAGGCTTGGAGCCTATTAAATGCAAAACAATTTTGAAATGCTACAGACTGTGGACCTCCTAAACACTATTTAATTTCATCAGCCTTAGTCCACGAGGTAGGAATAACAGGCACAGTCTGCCGAAAATGAACACAAAATAGTAGGACTGTGATAGCCACTCATGAGTTGGTGTTGTCTGATATCTGGTCCACTGCTTTTAGCGCTTTACAGTTTTCCATAGTAAATTCATCCTTTATAATAAGGCTTCTATCGCGCAGCCAAATCAGTAGAAGGATTATCTACTCTACGAACACGAATCTAATCGAAACAAAACGCTGTTCTGTCTCGAGCAAAGATGTATACAGAATATTATACTAAATGATTCATAATTTATTTCCATCCTGTAATCTCGCTTATTGATACATTTTGACATAAAATGATTTTTTTTTGTATTAATTATATAGGACATAATGCCCGAGCCATAATTGTACAGTTAAGTACACATTTTGTATTGTTTTGTTAAAATTGTATACTTAGTATTATTAAAATTATACATTGTGATTTGTGAAATAGAGGTGTTCACAATGTACATTGTGAACTCCTGTGGTAAATTAAGTTCATCTTACTTTATACTTATATCGAATATTAACAGTTTATATAATACTTACATAGAAACATTTATTACAGTTCACATGTTGCCTTTACCTTTTGTAGCAATAAGCAAATTGAGGCAGCCTGTAAAGCACACATTTTACTTTTTATTTTTTCTTTGCAACATAGAAAGCTGTAAGTATTTAATTACCTATAGAGTTAAGTGTATTGCCTGTGTCACTTTGCATGCTACTTGAAACTGTAACTTACAAAAATTGTAATAACCTGGCGATTAAAAAGAGTGACCTGAGTTTCTTGCCAGTTCTTCAATTCTTCTTCTTAAAATTTTTTTAAAATTGTTCTTCAGTTTGTCAGCGAACTGGTTGTAGGTTAATTTGCTGACATTTTGTAAATTTTGACGTTCATAAGTGTTAATTTAATTAACCTATATGAATTAACATATTTTCATTATCCTTATTTATTTTCGGTTCATCTGGATATAACTTCAGTAAATCGTTCTGTATATTGTATAGCCAGCAAACATTTTACGGGAGTAGATCTTTTAGAATAAGCGGGACGGTTTGGCTGGAGATGTGCATTTAACATGTACATAACGACGTAAAATGTAAGTTTTGTCTGAAAATCAGTGGTCCGAAGGCATAGTTACCTCCTCGGTCCTCTTTATTTCCTTTTTTCTCCCACAGTATCTTTACTCTGTCTGGCCACCACTGCACTGAATTTGAAACAGCACCATACACCAGCAAAACTGAATTCAAATGATGGAGCTGATAAGGATTTTCAGTTACACATGCTTTAAACAAAGCGTCATCATTCCTATGTTGATTATCTTCTAGTAAGTGCCCGTACGTAAGGTACACAATATCATGTATCCTTAGCAAAATAAGTAACACGAACAATTTCCAAAGTAGACGCATTGTACCCACAGTTTGAGTGATTTGGATGTACCGTGAAAATTACCTCGCTAGAGATTCATTATAAGTATAGATTACTGCAATATGTACATACAAATATATGTGTACATACATATATATGTATGTACGTACATATTGCAGTATTGTAAATGTATAATATAATGCAAAATCGGTAAAGTAGAACTAATGTAATATTATCGCTAAGTAACGGATCCATGCGGACGACGTCACGGGGTAGTTTTACAGTACATACACTTATAATCAGAAATCAGAAATCAGAAATCAGAAATCAGAAATTTTATTTGTTAACGTAGGTACATAACAAAGGTCTTGAGATCATAAAAATAGTGCGCTATGTTTTGCCTACATACAAGGCATACAAACATTTTACAATAAGTTTATATATAATATAATATAATAAAGATACATACATACATACATAGAGTGCTAAAACATAATTCTTTTGCCTTTACCTAGTTAGGTAAAGACTGTACAAAAAAGAGTAGAATTCTTTATACTGTGCCACCGTGCCGGGTCTATTACTTTCTACATACACCTATCACTCGAAAAATACGGTATTAGTTTTGTTTTGTCCAGTAGGCACTCAACAATATAATATTTAATTTTAGGATTAAAAATTCATATAGTACGTTAATAAAGGAACAGAGAGTAGGATTTTTTATTTACTTAATTGTGATAATTTCACAGTCTTCAAATATTTTAGTTTGGTTAGAGACTAAGACGTTTTGTAAAGCCTTTTTTTTCTTCCTTTCTTGCAATCAAATAAATAAATCAAAATAAGATGCATTGAAAGTAGAAGGGTAGGTATTTACTTTAGCCTAGTATCTTATCACTGATTTTATCAGCTCATGAAAAAAAATCTAACGAGGTAAATAAGTACTTGAATATTTTATCGGCATTACTTACCGATAGAATATTCAAGTACACACCGTATGTATATATAGAATGTATAGGTATTTATGCTCGTGCAAGATAACGTAGATAGTTAGGTACCTAACAGCAGCGTGTATGGTTGTTTTGTGTAGGTACCTAACTAGGTCGCAAACCGACGCATCTCACGTATAATCATTGTAATTTGAGTTCTATGCTAGTTGTACGACCGACGCCGACGTTCGTGTTCCGACCGAAGCACCTCGTACATGTCGGTCGGAATCGGAAAGCGCCCTTGCTACATGAGTAAATATCCAAGTTAGATATTTTACTCATGTGCCCACCTACCACACACCTAGTTCGAAATGATAGTAGACATAGAAAATATTGTAGCAAGCTCATATTCATACCCCTAGGGTATATAACAGCAGAAATTTACTGATTCTTGAGGCCCGGTGTTGCCTTGATTTTATCATGAGCGACAATAGGCTCACCACGTGCTACCTAGTTTACGTGGAACTAAACATAATTAAAGGATATCCTAGGTAAGTATCTCAAAGAAGGTATTTTACTAAAAATATGAAGGTACCTACTTACAGGATATTCATGTATTGAATCTTTTGCATTTGTATTTGTTTCAGTCGTGAAATTTTAGTCATTTTGATAAAAAATAATAAATGTAGGTAAATACCTATGTATTTAATACACTAAAAAAATCTAAATAACTAATCTAATTTATTTGCAACACTAAATCTATCCACACAATATTTTTTTTTTGATATTATTTATTTGCAATTATTGAATTACGTAAATAATTTTTAAAAAAACCGCATACGTCCGTCCGTCAAAAGGGCTTGCGCCGCTCTGCCGCTCTGCCTCCCGTCGCCCGCGCAGAACCCCTGCGACGCTGATTCAGCCAAATTATCAATAACTATTGAAACATTATCCTAATAAATGAAATAAATCTATAGAGTTGACATTTGGTTTATTCCGGTTGATTCAATATAACTTTTATATTTATAACTATAGTAATTACAAAGTAATATTTCGATATAAGTGAAATCACGTTGTTTTAATATCGTTAGTATAAGTTATATACTCAATTATTGTAAATAATTCTTCTACTATTCTAAAGTTCATGAATCAAAGTATATTGTAGGCAAAAAACAAAATGAATAAATAGCATTAAAATCTAATAAATATCGAGATGAAAGTCGCGGATTTCGGCGAAATTTCGTCGGAACCACCTTAAATAGACTGTCCACAGTGTACATATTAAATTAGTAACCCGAAATGGGTAAAAAAAGGCGGAGGAAGGACGAAATGTCCTATGCTGACTCGCCGCAACAGCAGCAGGTAGCTGAATCTTCGGACTCCGATTCAGCGGAGTCAACAGTAAGCTGCAAAGATACAACAAAGGATAAGTACGCCATTTACAAGGTAAAAGGATACAATCGCAAATATCCCGAGGAAACCAAGCAGACGGACCTCATAGTATTCCTGGCTCATCACGAACAAAACGCAACATTTAGCGATAGGGATCGTATGGCCCTATCAAAAGGTTTACGGGAGCATGGAGTTTCAGGCGTCATGCATCTACGTACTATAAATAAGTACAAAGTCGGCATAACATTTGACCTGCCAAACAACGCCAATATGTTTCTTCAAAACAAAAAGTTGTTAGATCAGCTGTCTCTTAAGGCAACTATACCCGCTGGAGATACCGAAATAACGGGAGTACTTACTTCGGTTCCCGTGGAAATGTCCAACAAACAAATTTTTTCATTGATTGGCAGCTCTAAAAACGTAATACAAGTTAGGCGCTTCATGCGCAGGGTCAGAAGTGACGCTGGTGTAACTTTCGTCCCTACACAGGCTGTCGCAGTAACCTTCGCGTCCACTATTCTTCCTCAGTACATTTACTTGGACTCATGGCGTCACGAAGTTAGTAAATACATACCACCAGTAAAACAATGCCTTAAGTGTCTGCGGTATGGACATATTGCTAAATTCTGTCGCAATACTGAAGTATGTTCAATTTGTACATTAAACCATAATTTTAAGAATTGTCAGGTTGACCCAAAAGAAGCTAAATGCGCAAACTGCAAAGGTAATCATATAGCTATCTCCTCATTATGCCCAATTAAAAAACAAAAAGTTGAAGAAAATAAAATTAAGTCACGAAGTGTCACTTACTCTGAGCTCTTTGACGCTAATACATTCCCAGCTTTAACTGCTCGAACTTTAGATGTACAAATTAATAATCTAATGAAATCCGATAAATTTATAAGTACTTTAGTAGAAACAATTACAAAAATAGTTACATCTAAAGATGTTCCTATTAATTCATCATCGATTAAAGAGGTTTTAAAAACAACTATAAGTAAGAAATTTCCATCATCCTCATAATGGATTTGTCAAACTTAAATATAGTTCAATGGAATGCACAAAGTCTTAATAGCAATAAACATATATTTATTCATTTCCTCTATGCACAAAATATACATATAGCAATAATTTCTGAAACATGGTTCAGACCTGATCAGTCTTTTAAAATAAAAAATTACAATATTGAAAGGAATGATTGTGGTAACAAACACAATGGAGTTGCAATTATAATTCATGAAAGCATTACTTACACTAAAATTAATACATATTTTGATAATTCTTTACAAAACATTTGTGTGAAAATTAAAATTAAAAATAAAGAAATAAGTATAGTCAGCTTTTATAGCCCCCTAAACTCTAATCCAGTTTTTAATAAAGATGATTTTGATTCATTGGTGAAATCTATTCCTGGTCCTTTTATATTTGCTGGAGACTTTAATGCCCATCACACTTCCTGGGGATGCGTTTCTGACTCTCCAAGAGGTAGAGAAGTCTTAGAAGTCATTGACGAAAATAATTTGGTTCTGCTTAATGATGGTCAAGTAACAACTGTTGGTTCTCTAACATGGCGTCCCAATGCACTGGATTTATCGTTGGTTTCATCCTCATTGGCACTTAATTGTGAATGGTCTGTACATGATAGTCCTCTTGGTAGTAGTTATCACATTCCTGTAATCATAAAAGTAATGATTAGCAGAAACAAAAACAATGTTTTTTATGGGAATTGTTTGAATGTTAAACATTTGCCCGTTCACCCAAATTATAAACTCGTAGATTGGCGAATGTATAGCAATTGTGTGGAAGAATTGCTAATTGATTTTCAAATAGATAATAAAAGTCTTCTTGATTCATATTCTCAATTTTGTACTATTTTGCGCACAGCAGCTGCTAATTCCAATAATTTAAATGGTCATGTTATCACAAATACCACCAATCACACATGCAAAAAAAATAAGATTAAAGGACCTTCCCTTCCTTGGTGGAATCAAAAGTGTACAGAGGCTGTACTAAATTTCAAAACAGCATATATAAATTTTAAACAAAATCCAACAGAAGAAACCTATCTTCAATTTAAAAGACTCCGGGCAGTTAAAAAACTCATTTTAAAAACAGAAAGACAAAAGAGTTGGTTTTCTCTTTGTGAAACTTTTAATAGATGCACACATTTATCCGTTATATGGAAATTTATGCGTAAATATAATAAGACATATAATTTTAATATTCATGAAAATGACGCATGGGTTTTAGATTTTTTAAAGCAATACACTCCAGACTTTGTGCAACATTCTTCAAAAACTCTTACTGACAGTATTAATTCCAAAAATAATTTTCTACTTAATCCTTTTACAATTAATGAATTAATATCTGCAATCTCCTCCCGAAGAGATACTGCTTATGGTCTTGATGGAATACCATATATCTTATTTAAAAAACTAAGCACTGCAAGTTTACAAACATTTCTAAAAATACTTAATTTACTGTGGGAAAATAATGTTATACCTCAAGATTGGAAAGTGGATTGTCTTGTACCAATTTTAAAACCAGATAAGCCAAGGTTATGTCCTGATTCTTATCGTCCCATAGCACTTACTTCTTGTGTAGGAAAGTTATTTGAACAATTGTTGAAGCAACGTTTAGAGTTTTACATAGAACAAAACAATATCTTACCTTCTAATCAATTTGGTTTTCGTAGGAATCGGTCTGCTAGGGAAAGTGTCTGTCAATTACAGCTCGATATTCATAACTCTTTATTGGCAAAAAAAAATTTGGTTGGAGTTTTCTTTGATGTTGCAGGAGCTTTTAATAGTGTAAATATAGATATTCTCTGTCATGAATTATTGCAAATAGGAATTCCTGTAAAAATTATAAATTGGATTAAAAGTTTTCTGAGCAATAGAGAAGTATTTGCTAAATTTAATAGACATCTCTATGGTCCTAGACTCTCGTCAAAAGGAGTTTGTCAAGGCGGTATATTATCGCCTTTAATATTTATATTGTATATACGTAGATTAAATCTTATTTTAGGGTCTCAGGTTAAAAATCTACAGTTTGCAGATGATTTGGTTGTTTATACATCTGGGAACAATTTATCACAAACCGTCCAAATAGTCAATGATGCATTGGTAAATCTATATGAATATTTTTCTTACCTTGATCTAAATGTTAATCTGTTCAAGTCCAAAGTTGTTATGTTTGGTAAACAGTGTCATAATATGCCCAATGTGCTTTATAATAATTGTGCATTACCCACTTCACTTGAGGTTAAATTTTTGGGGGTTCTTTTTTCATATAATTTAACCTGGAATAATTACATAAAACATATAATTAGCAAAGTAAATAAAGCTTATAATATACTGAAATCTTTGTCTGGCTCATATTGGGGTGCAGACCCAAAAATTTTGTTACTGTTGTATAAATCATTAGTTCGTAGTCATTTTGAATATGGTTTCTATTGTTTTGCTGCAGATATTAAAATTGTAAATAGTTTAGATCTTCTTCAAAATAAATGCTTGCGTGTAATAACTGGAGCATTCAGGAGTACTCCTATAAATGCAATGCAGACTGATTGTAATATCCCACCATTAAGCATTCGTTTTAATTACTTAAAAGAAAGATTTATACTAAAACTTTATAGTGTATCTAATAACAGTCTATTGGTCAATTTGTTACACTCGATTACTCCTTTAGTTTCTAAACCAATTTTTATGATACAGGGTCTTCAAAGTTTCATAAATTTTATTAAAAATTTAAATATCTATCAATCCAAACATATTTTGCCTTGCTATGAAGGAACTTTTATTAGTAAATTTCCAGCAATTAATGTAATTCTAAAGAAGAAAAAAGAATTGTCCACAAAAGAGGAAGTAAATGCAATGCTATCAGAGTGGTCAGATCATAAATTTGTTTATACAGATGGTTCTAAAAATGATAAGGCTGTGTCTTTTGCCATATATGAGCCCTCCTCAAATATAGGCATTGGCAGAAAAATTGACAAAAATTCAAGTATTTTTACAGCTGAAGCTGTTGCTATATTGAGTGCTTTGAAACATATTCAAAATTATAACTCAGGACATAACGAATGGGTAGTGGTAAGTGATAGCATGAGTGTTCTGCAAAACTTGTCAAACAACAAATTAAATGCTAACACAAATTATATAATTTATTTAATAAAGCAGTTATGGGTGGAATTATATCAATCAAATATTGTAATTAGTTTTGTGTGGGTGCCTTCGCACATTGGTGTTGTAGGGAATGAAAAGGTAGACTATTTGGCCAAAAAGATAGTTGATTTAGAAGAACTAATTCCTAATTCTGACCCTGTTATGGATGTTTCCATACCACCTACAGATGCAGTTAGTCTTTTAAAACAGCGCATGTGTCAAGAATGGGGAAGACATTCATACCAGTACACTCAGGTTGAAAATAAAGGTACTTGGTTTGCCACTCTAGACGTTCAAATAAACTCCATACCTTGGTTCTGCAAGTATAACAGATTCATAAATAGAAAATTTTATTCAATTATCAGTCGTATGCGTTTTGGTCATTGTCGTTTAAATTATCATCTTCATCGCCTTAGAATGGTCAATTCTCCTAACTGTGAGTATTGTCAATCACAAGAAGTTCAGTCGCTGCATCATATCTTTTTCCAGTGCTCGTCTTTCAACATTCAGCGCCTTGTGTTGTCGGATGAGCTGCTTAAAATTTATAATAATCCTGACGAGGTCCCGCAATGCATTCAGGAGCTACTTAAGAATGTCTCAGTTTATATATACTTGTACAAATTTATAGTAGAGACTGTAAATGATATTTAGTTAAGTTTTCGTGTATTTATTAATATTATTTGTTTTAATAGTAATACTTATTAACTTTAGGTATAATTCTCAAAAATGTAAATAAAACAATTAACTAGGTACTTGAGGAGACAGCTCGGCAAAAAAGGACAAAAATATTGGAAAATATGAAATAAAAATAAAACGATGAATTGAAGACTTAGAAAACGATTGTCTTAGAAAAAGGAGGTTATTTACCATGACATTGACAGTAAAATGACATGAATAATGGTTTGGACAAAAATAAAATTACTTAAAAATGGGTTAAATACGAAAGACAAAATAAATAAAACAAACACGACAATGAGTATAAAAACGAAAGACATTATTTTTACAAACTTACCACGTAAGAAATCCTACACGGAAGACTAGGCAGTATGGTCGAAAGACTATAGCCTGCCCTTTGGGCAAACAAAAAAAAAAAAAAAAAAATCAAATTATGTATTGTCTGTGACATAATATGTGACTGTCATGACTGTCATTTTAGAATTTTTAGATTTATTTGTATTTTGTAAACAATTAGTTGTAGGTTATTTTCTAAATATATAAGTTATTAGAATAAAAATAAATCATTATCGTTCGTTCGTATCGTTGTGTGCTAGTGTCATGGATACATACCAGCAAAACCCTTTGAAAGTATATATTCAAGATATATTTCGCGCGAAAACAACAGAAAACAAATACATCTACGAGTTGTTCGGCATGACATTCAAAAATGTAATGGTACATGGCGTAATTACTTCTATTTACAATAAATCAGACACTACAACAAACATAGAGCTCACCGACGCAACAGGATCTGTTCAAATTTATTATGATAGCATGAAGAGTAATACAAATATATCACCCCTCATTTTGAAAGATTTATATTATGGGTTTTCTGTGGCGACGAGAGCAGGCAATGACAACGTTAACGTTCTTTCTACTTTGTTAGATCATATGGCAAAACAACCAATTAATTTCAAAGACGGAGACTATTTAAGTGTAATAGGTGACATTTTTCTTGATGATAAAAATATGAGAATGATATCAGCGTACGAATGTATGGAAAGCTCAACGCAGCGGGATATTGTATGGATGGAAGAACTTAGATATTTATATGAAAAGTTTTATTTATGTAATAAGTGTACAAATGTAAACTATGGCAATAAAATATTTTGAACTTCTTTTTCACTATCGTTTAACCCCAAAATTAGTTTCTGCTTGTAACGAAACGTTCTAGCCGTCTGCAGTTTTATTTAAAATTGCAACATTTTTGAAGTGAAATTACAACTATATTCTTGAAATTCTCAAATTTAATTAGTTATTTACTTGCCTAATCATTTATAAATATTTATTGCTTTAGACAATAGTAGATATTTTATCGCGTGTTTCGCCATTCCTGTTTAGGACGGAAGATTTGTTGTCATTTTGACAGACGTCAGTCAGAGTCATTCTCATTGCATTGATGATCATTAATTAAATTTCAAGTGAACAGTGAACACTGAATAATTATTGCACTTACATCCCAAAGTACTATCAAAAAAATAATCAATTCTAAACTAGTAACTAAGCTCTGATACTATAATGTAAGTACTAATACAAAGCAAGTCATTTGCAATAATATTTATTAGTAATATTATAACACTTTGACTACAATCACAGTTCGATCTTTAGAGGTTAAGATTCTTATTTTCTTTTTATAACAGAACAATGTCGCACGAAGGTATTTCTCCTCAAGAAATTGAGGCATTATGCCAAACGCCAGACCCTTCGACCAGAGTAAGTACATTTTCCATAGTCATTTCTAAACATTAAAAAAACTATTTTTACATAGCTTATAAACTTACTTATCTATAGGTAGTGATAATATTATCGCGACCTATGAAGCATAATAATAATCACTGTTATATAATTACTCTGACTGGTAAAGTAAAAATATGTATTGTCATAAACTTACCTAAAACATATCCGGATAGGATTTATAGCCATAATCAGTACTTACACCTTTTAGCATAGCCGGTATACAATGTTAAGAATTGTCTTTGCAACTGATATTAAGTATTTTAGGGTTACAGAAAATTGGGTAACAGCAATGTTACATGCTCTTAATTTGCCCTTCTGATCAAAATTGCTTTAAGTCAGGCATTTTAGATTTTTTTGTCTATATCTTGCTTTAAGCAGTTATGACGCTGTTCCTTAGTACATATAGCACAGTAAGCTAATATTTCATCAGATATTAGCTTACTGTCACACATCCATGGGCCAGCTGCATTCTATGTTACTCAACCCGCTATTTTTTTACTAATGAGTGAACACAGCGAGCTATGAGCAAGCTATGACTAGTAAACAGCTCACTTTGGAAGAGTTATACGTACTGCAGTAGAGGTTTAAACGCTGATGTTGTTTTCATAAATATTGTGTTTTATATTATTCAATGCTGGTATAATTTGTGTTTGATCTTTTGTTTTTCATTTCAAGTATTGATAATAAAATTATCTTATCAAAAAGATAAGTCACTTGTGTAAACATATCTATATCTATACTATTATTATAAAGCAGAAGAATTGGTTGGTTTTTTTTAACATGCTAATCTTTGGAACTACCATTTGAATTTGAATAATTCTTTTCCCTTTTGATCGAGTTACCTTAAACGCAAGATGCTAACGAAGGCGTTATACCTAAACATGAAATTTGCCTAAAAAGCTGTTAGCCATAAATGAGAGACGCCAATGAAGTAGGATGCCTAAAATGTAAAATTTAGCAGATTGCCTAAAGTCGATGCCTACAAAGCAAAATGCTTAAGTGGTTAAATGCCTACAAAGCAAGTTGCCTAAGTGGTTAAATGCCTACAAAGCAAAATGTATAATTTGTCATATCCTTACAAAGCAAAGCGCCTAAATTTGTGAAAAATTTCTAAATGTTTGCGTGTGTACCTAAGTTAGTCTTTTGTGCACAGCTGATTATAAGTACCTTACTTGTTACTTGTTACTTGTTGGTGGGCTCATTGTCCGCATTTAGACCTCTTGGTCTTTTGTTGCGTCCGGTTTGGCTGGATTACTTCATCCAGCCCAACTCCGCCCAGAAGCGCAGAAGCTTCCTGGGATCTTCGCAGGCTTCGCGGAGAGACCTCGGGTTGCCGAGGATTTGTGCCCGATGTGTCATCACTCCCTCGCATTCCAGGACTACGTGGGCGACGGTTTCATCGTGCTCTATGCTATGCTATTATAAGTACCTACCTACTTATTCTATATGGGATTCTTTTTGCGTACGATAGCCCAGTTCTTGAGGAAGGTTATAGGCTATGTAAGCGACGGGAGCAGAACAATAGCTAAAAGACACGGGTGAAACCGCGCTGCGGCAAGCTAGTATTATTATAAAATCTATCTATATCTCAATCTCAATAATATTATGTTGTATCACTTAAAATGCCCAAAAAATTCTTGGGGCCTGCATTGTTTATCATAATTACTTTCATCATTAATATAAATTTAAATAAATAATATCTTTATCAAATAAATTACAACATCACTTAATTAAAGCCAGTTTTATAATAATACCTTTAATAACTGATTTTTATGTTGTATACGAAATAATGTTGTTTATGTATAGTATATTAAACAACCTACCCTTAACTGCTTTTGTGCTATAGCAAACATTCTTGATGGCCCTTATTTTGTTTTGAGTATTATAAACCTTTAATTTATATCAAAGATAATTTGTACACGAATTGTATACACTGAAGCTGGGGTGTTGCTAGTGGATAATAAAACGATAATACTTTGGATTTCAGGACTTCATGTTCCAACAAACGATGTACCGTATTAAGGACCCTCGTAAGTCAATACCGTTCTACACAGGAGTTCTCGGCATGACTCTACTAAAACAGTTTCATTTTCCCGAAATGAAGTTCTCCCTATTCTTCATGGGTTATGAAAATGCAGGAGAAATTCCTTCCGATGAGGCTACGAGGACTGCCTGGGCTATGACTAGAAAAGCTACATTGGAATTGACTTAGTAAGTATATTTTTATACCTGAGGCACTCTTTGTTTCTTAACCAGCTAATGGTTTACCGATCAGTGGACATACTGAGTTATGAGCGCCTCATTAAAATTATGTGTATTTATTTTCTAGTAATTGGGGAACAGAGAGTGACGATTCAAGCTACCACAATGGTAATTCTGATCCACGAGGTTTTGGACATATTGGCATACTTGTGCGTAATCTTGATGAGGCCTGTGCCAGGTAACTACTTATAATATTACTAGCTTTCGCGTCTTCGCTTACTGCTCTGCGCCCGTCGCCAGTAGCGTAATGTTACATAGCCTATAACTTTTCTCAAAAACTGGGCTATTAAACGCAAAAATAATTATTCAAATCTACCTAGATTTGAATAATTATTTTTGTTCTAGAGATTAGTTTATAGTTTTTAGATTATAGTTCCATTGTGGAGAAAAGTCGAAAAAGACTTGTGTCTGAAATCGAGAGCACTCTTAACAGAGTCTCTGATTGGGGACGACTAAATCTAGTCCAATTTAACCCCACTAAGACACAAATCTGCGCGTTCACCGCTAAAAAAGCTCCATTTGTAGATACTCTGCAATTCTAAGACACAGCCCTTACAACATCTGAAAGCCTTGAGATCCTTGGAATCGACATCTCCAGCAGCGTCCAGTTCCGCAGTCATCTGGAGGCTAAAGCCAAGTTGACCTCCAAAAAGCTCGGTGTGCTCAACAGGGCGAAGCGGTACTTCAGTGTGGGGCAAAGACTATTGCTTTACAAAGCTCAAGTTCGTCCCCACATGGAGTACTGCTGCCATCTTTGGGCGGGAGCACCCGGATACCAGCTTGGGCCGCTTGACGCGGTCCAAAGGCGTGCTGTAAGAGTTGTCGACAATCCCAGGCTAACAGGCAGTATTGAATCACTAGGCTTAAGGAGAGACGTTGCCTCCTTATGTGTATTCTATCGCCTGTATAATGGGCTGTGTTCTGAGGAATTGTTTAGGATGGTGCCAACGGCCACTTTTTATCATCGCACGTCCCACCATCGGCTGGGAGTTCAAAGAAACTTTCTCCCTCGTACGATAAGGTTGTGGATTGAGCTCCCCGTCGAGGTTTTCCCGAGAGACTACAACATGGAGTTCTTCAAGAAAGGAGTTAAAAGGTTTTTAACAGGGTCGGCAACGCGCTAGTGATACTCCTGGTGTTGCAAGCGTCCATAGGCTACGGTAACTGCTTACCATCAGGCGGGTCGTATGCTTGTTTGTCACCTTAGTCGTATAAAAAAAAAAACGATTAGCGCGTTGAAACTAACAAATAAACTCTTCCGCTTTATAAAATGGTATAGATAACTAGCTACTCCCGGCATGCATTGTAGTTCCATGTAATTTATTAAAAAAAAAAATTGGGCTACAAATCGCGAAAGTTTCATTACAATCTGATCATTGGTTTCGGCATGCACAGAGGACAAACATGCAATCATTGATTTTTATATTTTAAGAAAGGTTATGATTACATAATATAAGTTTGTTCAATAAATCTTCGACTGCTGTGCAAGAAGTTACGGATTCGATTCCTACGAAAAGAACTTTATGATATCGATATTTTTTTGCAAGATGGTGGTTGTAAGCGCCCGTGGCCACGGTAACTGCTTACCATCAGACGGGCCGTATCCTTGTTTGTCACCTTGCTAGTATAACAAAAATATATTTATAAAAACCTCGCGACACAAGATTTGTATCACACCATATACCTCCAACAAAAGGGAACTCCTCGCAGGCTAGGTGATCGTGCCTGGCGGCTACTGCCCAACAGTTGGTAGTCGGTACTTGTATATATAGTGAGTTGGTGTGAGAATGTTGATATCGCGAGTCAGACTTCCATACATTTTTGGTATTTTTGTATAAAAGTGGAATCAAGTTGTTAATAGCGCCATCTATGTTTTCTATGCTGTAAGCTCGTAATCGTGTTCTTCTTGTTAGAAAAAGAAGATTATACTAGACTATGAAATGATTTCTAATTTATAATGTTACAGATTCGAACAACAAGGAGTTAAATTCATTAAACGTCCCAACGATGGTAAAATGAAAGGTCTTGCTTTTATCCAAGATCCCGATGGCTACTGGATAGAGATATTCACTAGTAATACTGTGCAATAAACTTATGGCCACCCATCCTAAACCCCCACTGACTGCTTACCATTAGGCAGAGTGGCGTTTAGTAAACTAGTTTAAAAAAACTTAACACATTTTTTTGCGAATGTCAAAAGTTGTTTTAAAAATGTACTAGATGGCGTTGTTACTTTTTGTACAGCGCCATCTCTTTAAGTATTTTGTAACTAAATGCGATTCGAAGAAAGGTAATTTCATTTTTTTCTGCCAACAAACAGTTTGCCAGACTATATACAACAAAAGTCTTAATTATGTAAATTTAATTAAAATAACACGTGAAAGTTAAATTGTAAATATCTGTCAATTAAATTTAATAATTAGTGGGATCTGAGCAAACCAGATTTTTTTATGACTAGCCAGTGAATTGACTGTAGACATACATACATAGTTTCACGCCTTTTTACCCCCAACGGGGTAGGCAGAGGTGTTTAACCACCCACTTTTCGCCATTTTTATTTTAGGTGATGAAGGAATTTTATTGACACCTATTCTTACTTGAATCGTATACTTACAAATATCTTATTTACTTGTACCTAAATATTAGTAATTACTAGAGGTACAAAATAAGTAGTCTAATTTATAAATTTTCATTGAATGTTGTTGAGAACATGGATATAAATACCGACCTCTAGTAATTACAAAATTATGGCCTTTTGAAATAATAAATCACGATTAAAGCTTAGTAATAAGAAAACAGTGAAATATAACGTTAAAAGTTAAATTTAATTTGGGTAATTAAGTAATATTAGAATCATTACTGAAATGCCACTTAACTATTGGTGATTAAAGCATTAAAATAAGGAGATGTTTGACGCAAAAATATTGTCAGCCGCTTAGTGTAGGTACACGACAAACACAAAATGTCGGGTCTCATGTACACTAAACCAAAACTTTTGTATTTTATAATACCATAACACAACTACACAGAGCTTTCTAGACCCAAAATAAGCTTATGTTATAGTTTGTGTTATTGGTTCTAGAATGCGGATTATATAGGTACTTATTTTTTGTAAATATATACATATCATACACTAGCTAGCCTCGCAGATTCGCTCGCGTGTAAAATGAGTTATGTCTGCTTCGGAAACCAGACCTATTTTCGGGTTAAAAGCCTATGTTCGTCTCCAGCAACGAATCTATCTTATACCCATTTTTTGCCGTTTAGGCTCTGAGTGGTAACAAACACATACACACTCTCTCTCTCTCACACACACACACACACACACACACACACACACACACACACACACACACACACACACACACACACGCACGCACGCACACGCACACGCGCACACACCCGCGCACGCACACACCCGCGCGCACACACACACACACCCACACCCATACACACACCCACACCCATACACACCCACACCCATACACACCCACACCCATACACACCCACACCCATACACACACACACAATCTCACCCAGACAAACAAATGCAAATAGTCATGTCAAACTATTTTAATAATACAACTCACTAACAAAGATATGACAAAAATTGTTTTGTACCTTGCTGAGAGGGGAATGGGCACAAAGGCATCAGATCTCCTTAATTAAATGTTCTAATTTTAATGACAGAAATAATTAAATTAGCCGGCGTTTGAGTATTAGGAAAATAAGCTTACGCTTTTGATAACATTATTGATAAGGCCACTAGTGGGCAATGTATATGTGATGATAATATAAGGATATCTTTTTTGTATTTATTTGTTATACTTATTGATTAAATTTGTATCTTATGTGCAATTATCAAGTAAATATATTATAATGTTATTTTTTGCCTTTTATTTAAAACTACAATAACCAACCTGACTGTACCAGCGCAGGACTTTTTAAGCACGAAGTAAGCTTAAGTATTTTGTAAATTAAAAAGCATCTTATTAAGCGGCCATAGTGGATGCCATCATGCCAGAAGTTTGTCGCACTGGATATCTATAGGTATGATATTGTGTTCCATGACGTCGTTTAAAGAAGAAAGAAAACAGGATTCGCCCAACACCACGTGCAAATCAGATACCCATCCTTTCACAGTAAAATCTAAAGGGTCTCTAACCAAACGGTTTAGCACTTTATACTTTTGTCGCTCAATTAAAGCCTGGAACTACCAGCGCATGTGTTCCCATCTAATTATGATTCTGGGTCTTTTAAGCGGGGCGTGAAAAACATCTCACTAAGCCGCCATAGTGGAGGCCACCATACCAGTATGGCTTTGGAATGGTGTCCACCACTTCTGGATTTCACTGACTGCTTACCATCGGGCAGGGAAGTCACTTTGATAGGCTAATATAAAAAAAAGCTCAGCTTACATATTGGCTAGAGCAGTCTACCTTTATCCATCGCCGCATGACTTAAGTGCATAAGCGTTGCGCTCTTATTGAATCCGATAGAACGCGAACCGTTACAATCGTAGAAGCTATGCAGTGTAGTGACCGACGCCGACGGTATCTTTATTAAGCTTACCGCGCTGCCCTAAGCCCTTGCTATTTCGCTAAATCCGCCAATAACAGTCGAATACGTAGGTACTTATGTCCTCTTTTCGACGTGTGTTTATGAAAAGATTGATGAATGTTGAAGATGCTAAGGAGGTATATTGTTTGGTTCACGTAGCTAATGGCGTTCTATAGTCTCTGCTTGCCTCATTAATGGGACACAAGCGTGAAATTATGACGTATGTGTACGTGCGTCGTACCTAAGTACTTAAACGAACGAATGGTAGTACCTCACCTAGCATTAGGTCGTAGGTTAAATCAATTTGTAACGTTTCAAATCGAGATGCCGTTTTGTTGTGTAATAAAACGTCAACAAATGTACCTACAACAAATTTATAAGCATACGGGAATTTACGCGATCATGCATTAGGTATTTACATATCTTATTTTGCTTAAATTGACCGGACAACTTAACCGTACTACGGGTAAAAGATGGACGTTTTGACCACCAGGTTACACAAATAATATCTACATAATGCCTGATCGCATAAATTCCCGTATGCTCATAAATTATACAAAAGGTAAAAACGTAGGCACTTAGGTACCTACACGTAAATATAAACAAATACACCTTTCTAGAAGTTCCAGTTTTGGACTCTGGGCTATGAGTTTTTCTCAACAGTCAGTAGGTAGGTAGGTACAGTCAGTTACGGTAGTAGATCCACGCTGGTTTCACCATGAATGGGCCGGATCGACCGGGGAAGTATTACACTCTCATAGAAAATCGACATTAGAATATTAGTTTTTATGCTAATGTGTTTCGGTCGGTGAGTGAGAGCGCCGGCAGCCCAATTACCCCTTCGGTTTCTTTTCCTTCCTCATCCCCTCCTTCGTGGTCGACAACAGTTTAGTTGTGTTTTTAAGCATTATTATTTCTGCAATGATTGGCAAACACAGCCATCTCTATAGGTTACGGTTACAATCAGGTGAACGGTTGGATTGTTCCATCAAAGCTGTATAGGTACTTAAGTAATAATAATAATAATAATAATATTTATTCAGTAAAAATTGTACAAAAAGGTAATAGGTAAGTCTTAAAAAATAAATTATGAACTAAATACAGTTGTAGGGTGCCTGTACTAGAATATATTATCCTGTTTTACAGGCGGATTAAAAGTACTTTTAGTATAATTATGGTGGCTAAATTTATATAATGTACTAGCTGTTGTTCGCGACTTCGTTCGCGTGAAAATTCAGATGGGTGCCTCTATGAGAATATTGCGTGCCTGATTTTATGGCAATCGTACATTGTATCAGTAATAAATATCAATATTATCCGTATCTATGGCGAATCCAGTTTAAACCCGCTACCGCTAAAACTGAGAAACCACTTTCACACAAACTTACGACTCTTATTTGCCCACTTAATAAGGGTGGTTTCTGAATATTCAAAAAAAGAGTATTTTCTAGTAATTTGGTAATCCTACTATAAAAACTATAGAAGTTTCCTACAAAATTTGCCACCCCTTTATACCCCCTTAGGGGATGGATTTCGCAAAATTCCGTCTAAGTGAGCACCTAAATATATCCTAATAGGAACGACCATGCAAAGTTTGAGATTCCTAGCACTTGTTGTTTCTGAGATTTCGTGATGAGGAAGAAAGGAAAAGGTCACTCACTCAAGTGACCTTTTCCTTTTATGTATATAGATAGCTTTTGCCCGCGGCTTCGCTCGCGTGAATATCTTTTTTTCCAATAGACATTTTTATATTGTTTAAATACTGTTTTTCATACTATTTTTAAACTCCCATTCATACAAATCCTCTTTCACCTACCTAAAGATATCCCTCGTAAAAACAATATACAATACAGAATACACAAAGGCAAATTTTCACTACAATAACTTTCCCCTTCCCCTTCTTCCCTATCGTCCTTTTTCTTCACTCTCCACAGTTTCCTCCGGAAAGGGGAGGAGAGGAATCTCCTCCTCTCCCCCTTCTCCTCTTCACCTCCTTCAGCATCCCTTGCCCCTCCTCCAGCTTCTCTTGCCCTTTCCTCCACTTCCCTCTACCTTGCCTCCTCGCTTCCCCTCTCTTCCCCTTCCTTCTCCTTCCTTTTCCTGCTTTCCTCTCCCTTCCTATCGATTCCCATTCCTTCCCTCTTCCTTTTTCCACCATTCGAAAACTCCTTTCTTTCCTCGTCCCTTCCTCCTCCTTTCCTCTCCCGTCTCCCTAACTTCCCCCTCACTTTCCTCTCACTTTCCCCTCATTCATCTCTTACTCCTCCCTCACTTCCCCCGCACTTTCCCTTCACTTTCCCCTCACTTCCCCGTCACTTCCCCCTCACTTCCCCCTCACTTCCCCTCACTTTCTTCTCACTTTCCTCTAACATTCCCCTAACTTTCCCTTCACTTCTCCCTGGCTTTCCCCTGACTTCCCCCTCACTTCCCCATCACTTTCCTCTCACTTCCCCATCACTTCCCTCCCACTTTCCCCTCCCTTCCTCCTTTCTCTCAATTCCTCCTTTTCCTCCCTCCTTTCCCTCCCTCTCCCTTCCTGCAAATTTCATTCTCATCCCTAATTTCATCCCTCTAAATCCACCCCTGTTAAAATAAAATTATAAGGATATTTTTTATTTAAATAGAAGTATTCCAAAACAAAATTTCAAAACTGTAAGTTAAAAAATTAAGAAGATTCATACAATCGTTTTCATCCCTTTTCACACACTTAGGAATAAAATTTTAAAAAACCCTTTTTTAGTACAACCTCTAGACATTTAGACAAACACACCCTTCAAATTTTAAGTCACTGTGACCAGCAGTTTAGGCTGTGCGTTGTCTGTTAGTCAGACAGTCAGTCAGGAGAAAGCCTTATATAATATGTATGGGTGTATGGATGTATGGATTAGCCGTATAGCCATCGGGGATCAAAGCATACAGGCTGCTAGGAATGCTAACACGTGATAGAGTTACATAAAGCTGACCGTGCGAAAAACAGCTAATACTTAGATCCACACCCACAACTTTTAGTTGTGTCTGACCTTGGGCTTTATTAATAATTGTCATCGCGAAACATAGGCTCACCGGAAACTGGACTCATTTAAAACTAAATGGAAGATTGTTTAGAATGAGAGGAATTCGAAAAATAAAAAGGCAGTTAGCTATTCCGTAACCTGTTAGTCTCTGTTTCTATCAGGTTTTGTAGTAAATTAGCAAATGTTCGACGTGATTCTTTAAATTGGCATAACTTTTTTATTTATAAACCGATTGACATGAAACAAACACTAAATGTTAAGTGAAGCTTACCACAATGTATTAGTGAAAACCATATCTTAATCGGTTAAGCCGTTTCTGAGATTAGCGTGAACAAACGCGCAGACAAACAGACAAACAGACAAACATATTTGCGTTGATAAAGGCCCCAATAATTTTTTTTCTCATATATCTTCTATGTACAGACAGCGATCGGTTACATTTATATTATATGCATAGATGTATAGATAATGTGATGCACATATAATAACATATCATATCCAATTCTAGACATTAGCGAGGCGCGACAGTTATCTAAGTAAACGACAGTTATCTAAGTAAAAAATATCAATCTTATTGGATTGATCCCAAGACGTCTAACGGCCACTTTCTATATTGGAACTCAATCCGTATATTCTGAATTAGAAAATTGAATCAATTTCTTGCTATCGGTATTTCTATAGGTACATCAGCCCCGGATCTACGATTCTTCCAACCCGTGACTAGAACTTATTAGTGGCGCCTCTACAACTCAAGTAGGTAGAGTTGCGATGGGGGAATGGATGATGAAGACGCAGCGTGGGCAGACCCATCACAAGGTGGACCGACGACCTTATAAGGGTGGCGGGCAACCGATGGATGAGGGCGGCGAACGACCGACAACGGTGGCGAAAATTGGGGGAGGCCTATGTCCAGCAGTAGACGTCTTGTGGCTGATATGATGATGATGATGATGAATGGATGATTATCATACGGTTGATGATGAGCGGAGGCCAATTTACATCATTTTGCTGCTAGGATGGCAGGTAGTTATGATTATGCGCCCCTTTGAATTTGACGTTCCCGTTCTCTTTAGATCCGACCCTGCTGTACAGGATTCTGAATTTGGCGCCTGAGTTAAGGCCCCGGTTTATCCCCTGCCCTCTCCTCTCCTCTTCGCCTAAGATCTGGCACTGCTTTATAGGACCGATGGATCAATATGCCTAGCGGTTTTAGAATCGATCCTTGAGATGGCTTGGCATTGGCACTTTTATATGGCAGTACACCAAGGCAGGGCAAGCTAGGAAAATTCTTTCAAGTTGGCAAAGACGCAGTATCAAATTATCTTTTTAGTATCAGAGGCACGTGTAACTACTACCTACGCACTTGACAAACATATCATTAAATTATAAGTACATATTTAAATGATACTTATAACATTTCAAATTTGTCAGCATAGCGCATAGAATTGTAAAATATGTAGATGTGATGAGCTTAAGTCTTTAAAAATTTGTATTTTGTAGGTTTTTATTTCATAGCTGTTTATTTAAGTAAATGTAAATAATAAAAACTACATCTACCTTGTAGGATACTGCTGTGGTTCGGTGGTATCTACCAGGGCCGGACCGTGAGTTTAGGGGGCCGTGGACTAATACTATTTAGGGGCCTACCTAATTAGGTACTTAAAGTAAAGGAAAAAAATAAATAATACTAGCCTGTTTTACTGTCCCACTGCTGGGCAAAGGCCTCTTCTCATATAAAGAAGATAGGAGCATTAACCGCCACGCTTGCTCAAGGCGGATTGGCAATTTCAGACGATTAAGTCCAGGGTTCCTCCCTATGTTTTCCTTTACCATCAGTCAGAAATGTCCAAGATAAACTTAGAAATTACATATGATTTGGAAAATCACATTGGTACTTGCCCGGATTTGAACCCACTACCTCGTATTACGAAGCGGGTACTTTATCCACTGGACCATTTTGACATTTCAACGACAAAAGGAAAAAAAATAAAACAACAAAATATTTGACTTAAATTAAATGAATTGAATGGGTTTGATTAATCGCAGGATTCGAAGGGCTGCAAACCTTACGATCTGTTCAATTTAATAAAATTATGGATATTTTCGCATTATCGTTTATTTTTGACTTTGACTTAACCTAGCTGGGCAAACCATGCGGCCCTGGGCTGAAGCCCAAAAAGCCATGCCAAAAAATCGGCTCTGGTATCTACTGTGTACGGGTTAGGGCTACCACGCAGGAGTCTCGGTTTTCATCAGTGCTAGCCCGGAACAATTTGTTCACATTCCATTAGTGTTTGTTTTGAAAGCTTTTTGTATTAGGACTTTAACTATTTATTTAATTAGTTCTGGTTAACTTTGAGAATGCTACAGAAAGTTTCGTGTGATCAAAAGTACTTACCTAGTATCTACTTCTAATTCTTTAATCTTTACCATACTCAATAATCCATATAATTCTTTTATACGCTTCACATACGATTTATCGAACAAAACCTTTTGCTTATATAATGAGCACTTAAATAGAAATTAGATTTAGTTGGAACTGGGCTATTAAATGGTACAGCACTTACATAGTGAGTGGTTACTGTAAATGTTATCTAAATATGAATTTTCGATGGAATAACATCTACGTTCTGCAATTTCTAATGGTTTTGGTAAGTTTACTAAATCTGTATTTTATTTCAAACGATAATATTGAGCATGCAAATCTTAAAGGTATTTTACAAGATTGACAATAGTTCAGTAACAACCTATGTTAAATGCGGCCTTGGGTTGCGCTATCGAAGCCTGTTCTTGTTGAATTTTGTAGTAAAAATTTTCTTAAACTTGTTTTGTAATAAAAACTGTTCAAATCAAATATGGTTCAACTAGTAATCAAGAGGCATCCGACTTGACCTGACGACTGTTATCAACTTGGTAACATCCGGGACCGACTTTTAACGTACCTGTCGAAGCACGGAGACTCTTAAATCAATTACCACTATAGTACATGCGGTCACCCATCCATGAGCCCGTCCCATATGTTGCTTAACCCGCTAATCGTTCACCGATCAGTGAGTGTAACGAGCTATGAGTGCCTCAAATAAAAACTGTTAAATATCACGCATACTTTAATCCCACTGCAAGAAAAAGTCTCTTCTCATACTGCATCATACATGAGATTGGTCGCCACGTCTGCTCAATGTGGATTAGGAATTGCAGACTTTTAAAGTCCTGTGTTTTCTTCACCGCTAGTCAGTAATGTCCAAAATAAACTTAGAAAGTGCCATTGCCATTAGTTACTTCTCAAGTCCTCAATCAAGCTTTACACGATAATCAACCAAATGCCGAATTGTTTTCCGACGTCTACATGAGTTTCAAGTTTTGTAAAGTTCATCTTTATTATTTACATGTCTTTAATTATCAATTTAACTTTACAGGATGTCAATGCCTTAAAACTAGTACCAGCTGACCGAACAGTCATCAAAGAAAATGGCACCACCCATACGATAGCAAGATATTTCGTCCTACCAAATGAAGACAAAAATAATTTATACTCCGCAGGCGATGCAGTATTCAGCAAGTTCCTAAGAGAATTCGACAAAAATAACGAGGTGAAAAATGCACAACCAGAAAAGAAAATCGTTGATAGATATAGAATTTATATCAAACGAAAACTTAAGAATGTTAATAAAGACGTAAGCAAATTCGGCGGCAATTCAGAAAACACTAGTAGTACAACAGAAGCTGTAGGAAAAAGTACAATACCAGTCAAAGTAATTACTTATGATACGCCACTAACAGAAATAGTTACCGATAATAATGAAGATATTGTAAAGAAAAAACAGCTAAACCTGAATGCAGCATTCCCTGAACTTCAAGACAAGAAACATTTACAAACACTTGAAAGTAAAGAAAGTCTTCTAGACGTAAAGGTAAGGCAGGCTTGTTTGACTACATTTGTTCCGCACGTACAGTACAAGTTAAAACAAACCTACTTGAACAGTTGAAGAAAATAAAAAATTATAAAGTAGATATTGTTAGGGAGCTAAACAAATTGCATAGCAAGTGTGCTTACCCGCGAATTGAACTTCGGTATTTATTTATATTTTGATCTTTACACAATATGTGTACCTACCTGTTGATTATCTTAAGTACTGTGCATGCATAATGTATAAAAAGGCATTTGTGAATATTGGCCTGTTTCAAAGTCTTAACCAATCAGAGGGCCAAGCGCGGTAAACGTATCGATCGCATGTACCTAAAACGCACTCGGCACCCTGTAATCAAATTTTTTTAGGACTATATTCTAAAACTCGGCTAGCGGTAACAACTGGTTGTTACAGTTAGGAAGACCTACTTATGGTGTTTCGGATGTGATCATCTTGAAGACCTCAATGCGTTTTAGGTTCGTCAAACGGAGTATCCAGAACAACTCATCATTAGTGTGTTTCAATTGCATTTCAATTTGCAGGTCGATTTTTTCCCAAGATTTAATTGTCTAAACTCTTGATATGCTGTGAATTCTGTGTCATCGGCTCTCTTGATATCGCTTGCAACTTCTTCGCCTTTGGCTATGCTTTATCGTTTGGAGTTTTGAGTTTACGTTTTTTGATTACGAAAAATTTACTTGTATTTTTTTAAATTTTGGTTTTATTTTGTTCGATTCTTCTGTTTTATCTCGGGATTTTAAATCATATTTTTCGTTCTTTGCAAAGCTGCTTATAACTTATTTTACATATGTATATATGAATAAATTAATATTTCTGATAAAATAAAAAAAACAAATTTTATAAATTATTGTGTAATCAAAAATTCATCAATTTATTATCAATAGTTAAAAACACTAATTAAAAAGATTTAAGAGAACAACAAAATAAGGAAATACTAAAGCATCAATTAGAATTTAAACCAGTGCAGTCCTTCATTATTCAAAATTTCTATCTGTTTCACAGGATCCCTATGAGATTTTGAAGACAGCTGCAGCATTGCAGGCTCAAAAACAACAAGCAGAACTGCAAGGAAATCAAAATATAGGTAATGTTATACAATATTTATCACAAAATTAGAAAAAAGAAAACTACATAATGTGCCGTGAATTTTTTTATTTTAGTTAACATCAACAACTCTAGAAAATAACATCGTATAAATTACTTTATTCTTAATGAATCTCCCTTTTTCTGTAACTGATAGGTACATAATAACAGTACTTACCTATTGCCCACACGAACGTAACCTATGTAATTATAATGAATGTTACACACTCAACTTATTTACCTATGGACAAACTTCATCATCATCATCATATCAGCCAAAAGACGTCCACTGCTGGGCATAGGCCTCCCCCAATTTTTGCCACCGTGGCCGGTCGTTAAAAGGTCCTCGGTACACCTTGTGAAGGGTCTGCCCACACTGCGTCTTCCGGTTCGTGGTCGCCAGTCTAAAAACTTTCTGCCCCAACGGCCTTCTGACCTTCGAGCTATGTGTCCTGCCCATTGCCACTTAAGAGAAGCAACTCTGCGGGCTACGTCAGTTACTTTGATTCGCCTGCGGATTTCTACGTTTCTCAAACGATTGCGCAGGCAGACGCCCATCATAGCCCGCTCCATCGCCGTCTCTGCTCCGTATGTCATCATATGGAGGATGTACAAACTGATTAATATTATAAAAATAATTCTGTATAGTTTCAGATATACCGCAGACAAAAGTAATACTATTGATGTCGAAGGGTGGCAAAATTAAAGATAATACAAACGGTGGCGAAACTGAAGAGGATACAATCGTTACAATTGATCAGGACGGATCGCCAATAAAATTAAACAAACCTCTCGAAGCACTAAGCCAAGTAGAAGTAAACGATTTATATGCACAGCTGTATGATAAATACATACCTGAGAAATCAAATGACAGTGAACCTGACATGAAAATTCAAAGACAAAACCTTAATGTTGGTGTTGATGAAACTGCCAAACAAGTACCAGAAAACCTAAAAACTGGAACAGCAATTGAAGAATTATCGGTTATACATGACACGCCTCAAAATTACACTGAACAAGCAGTCACCGATACTATTCTAGATCAATATAACCCGTCTGAGGAAAAAGAATCAGCAGGTGAATACAAATACGAAGGCTTTGATGAACTACTGGTTTATCAAACTCACCGCCCACCTTTTTCAGAAGACAACTATGATATTGCAACTCAAGACTCACTTAAATCGAAAGAAATACAACAATTGACAATTACTGATGCAGAATATAGTAATAATATCACACCAAGAAGTCTATTAGAAAGTAATTATGTAAAGTATGGAATACAAAATGACAATGAACCTGAGATAAAAATTCAAAGACAAGACCTTAATGTTGGTGTTGATGAAACTGCCAACCTAGTACCAGAAAACCTAAAAAACGGAACATCAATCGAAAAATCATTCATTATACATGACACGCCTCAAAAATACACTGAACAAGCAGTCACCGATACTATTCTAGATCAATATAATCCGTCTGAGGAAAAAGAATCAGCAGGTGAATACAAATACGAAGGCTTTGATAAACTACTGGTTTATCAAACTCACCGCCCACCTTTTTTAAAAGACAACTATGATATTGCAACTCAAGACTCACTTAAATCGAAAGAAATACAACAATTGACAATTACTGATGCAGAATATAGTAATAATATTACACCAAGAAGTCTATTAGAAAGTAATTATATAAAGTATGGAATACAAAATGACAGTGAACCTGAGATAAAACTTCAAAGACAAGACCTTAATGTTGGTGTTAATGAAACTGCCAACCTAGTACCAGAAAACCTAAAAAACGGAACAGCAATCGAAAAATCATTGATTATACATGACACGCCTCAAAAATACACTGAACAAGCAGTCACCGATACTATTCTAGATCAATATAACCCGTCTGAGGAAAAAGAATCAGCAGGTGAATACAAATACGAAGGCTTTGATAAACTACTGGTTTATCAAACTCACCGCCCACCTTTTTTAAAAGACAACTATGATATTGCAAGTCAAGACTCACTTAAATCGAAAGAAATACAACAATTGACAATTACTGATGCAGAATATAGTAATAATATTACACCAAGAAGTCTATTAGAAAGTAATTATATAAAGTATGGAATACAAAATGACAGTGAACCTGAGATAAAACTTCAAAGACAAGACCTTAATGTTGGTGTTATTGAAACTGCCAACCTAGTACCAGAAAACCTAAAAAACGGAACAGCAATCGAAAAATCATTGATTATACATGACACGCCTCAAAAATACACTGAACAAGCAGTCACCGATACTATTCTAGATCAATATAACCCGTCTGAGGAAAAAGAATCAGCAGGTGAATACAAATACGAAGGCTTTGATGAACTACTGGTTTATCAAACTCACCGCCCACCTTTTTTAGAAGACAACTATGATATTGCAACTCAAGACTCAGTTAAATCGAAAGAAATACAACAACTGACAATTACTAGTGCAAATTATAGTGATACTAAACCAACAAGTCTATTAGAAAGTAATTATATAAAGTATGGAATACCAGATGACAGTGAACCGGAGAAAATAATTCAAAGACAAGAACTTAATATTGGTGTTGATGAAACTGCCAAATACGTACAAGAAAACTTAAAAAACAAAACAGCAATCGAACAATTATCGGTTATACATGACACGCCTCAAAAATACACTGAACAAGCAGTCACCGATACTATTCTAGATCAATATAACCCGTCTGAGGAAAAAGAATCAACAGGTGAATACAAATACGAAGGCTTTGACGAACTACTGGTTTATCAAACTCACCGCCCACCTTTTTTAAGAGACTCCTATGATATCACAACTCAAGACGCAGTTAAATCAAAAAAAAAAAGTAAAAGTAATTTATTAACACCTGTCTTAAATGACGTACCTGCTGGAGATTATTTGAAAACGCCAAGAAGTCCAAACAGTGTGAATACCAATCTAAGTCTCGCCAATGATGACGACGCTAAATATAAATTTAGTACTGCAGACATATTACCAACTACTAGAATTAGTGAAAATAGTACAACAGATGATAATACATTAAGAGGCGGAATGGGAGACGAGTGGACAACAGTGTATCAAGAGGTCGGCGTGAACGACAAACAATATCCAAGCCAACCAAATATTAAAATTGCTACCAATCTTGTACAAATAGGAGCTGAAGACGAAGTTGAAAGTTACCATGCTCCAAACACTTTTGATCTGGCTACTGTGTGTCCAAAATGCTTTCAGAAAATAAGGGCTGAACCTATTCATAAGCTCGAAACTACCGGAACTGATAAAGTAGACGGCAGTGTTACAGCTCAATTATCGTCTTTGTATTCTCAATTACTTGCGCAACAACAGCAAGGCGGTGATGGATCTGGGTCAATATGGTCCATTTTATCATTACTGTACCCAACATTATTAATTTCTGGTTTATCATCATTATTAAGCTCAATAAACCCTGAAGATATTTTAGAATTAATGCAAAACTTGAATACACAAAAACAACAGGTGCATTTAAACCCTGAAGATGATCAAACTCTTCTTAAAATCCTTGAAATTGTAATGGAATTAAAGGATAGTGTACTAAAGAATAGTGATGGCAAATTTTCTACAAACTTAGAGGAGGCAGGCGCTGCAATATTTACTATACAAAACCTTCGAAATGTTCTAGAAGCTTTAGAAAATCGTATAGAAATACAGCCTGATATTGACAGAGAGACAGCCAACCTATATGTGATAATAAAAATAATATTTGATACGGCTATGAAACAAATGCAAGTAGCAATCGCAAATGAACAAGAGAATAGTGAAGAAATTTGGTATAAACAATTAACAGCTTATAGAGCCAATCCTATAATGAGTTATGTCTACAATTTGATCAGACAAACATGGTTACAAGAGATCATGTTTGAGTTGTACTACAATAATTATAATTTGAACGTGATAAGGAATCGAAGATGGGCAGATTATTTAAGAGCTTGGCATCTACCGATATACTTGGTAAAATATATAAATGCAGACGATAATTACGATCAAAACGAATATACAGACCAATATGTCAATGATGATTACATACAAAAAGTCTATTATTTTCAAAATGATGCAAATGTGATACTAAATTTTCTTAGAAATTATCTCATTGGAATGCAATATTATGAGCCAAATACCATGGAATATTATAGAAAGCAGACTGAAGTGTTTAGTGGCATTGCAGCATTTATGAGACAAAGGGGCTATTCTGTGCATGTTATACACAATTTGATACAAAAACTATATGCTTTGTTGAATGCTAACAAGACTTCTGTGACGCTTACCAGGCCATCATGCTTAACCCGACAACAATTATAACTATTAATAGTATACCTATTTTAATTTAGATAGACTGCTTTTAATATAGTATTCTGTTAATTGTTCTTGTTCGAAATAAACTTTTGTAAATATTCGTGATATCAATTTTACTTTTTAGCTACTTGAGGTACAGAGCTTACAAAGTATACTAGTTACCTACTATCATGGTGCCTAAAACATGCTGTCCCCAGTGAGCAATAGACAACTCCATAAACACGATGAGTTTTTTTTATTCTATATTATCCTATCAAAGTAACTCCATTCTGCCTGATACCATCAGGCTGATGGTAAGCAATCAGTGGAATCCAGAAGTGGTGGTTTTTTTAATAGCACAACCAATTACACAACGCTATTTAAACCCAAATAATGTTAAGCTTGTGATTTGTAATAGGATTCTAGACTGCGGATAACTATAGGTACCTCAATATTTTTGTTTGTAATTACATACATAATACATAGAAACACCTAGTCCATCCTCTGTCGTTCGGTGGTACTGTGTATGGACTGCCACGCAGATGTCGCGTTCGATTCCCGCTCAGTGTGAATATTTGTGTGCATGAACATGAATATTTGCATTGGGCTGGGTGTTTCTATGTATAATATGTATGTATTTACAAAAAAAAGTATTTAAGTATGTATATCAGCATTCTAGAAACCATAACACAAGCTTAAATATAAGCTTACTTTGGGTCTAGATGGCGTTGTGTGTAGTTGATGCGATATTATAAAAAAAATGAAAATTCATGTACAGAAATATTAATATTTGCACTGAGCGGTAATCAAATCCGTGACCTCGGCTTGATAGCTTCTATACATTATGACTTCAGTAACATACCTAACGATTAACTTTCTTTTTGTACAATCTTAGTGACAAACGAACCTACAGCCTACCTGATGGTATTGGTAATGGTAACCTATGTACATGGACACAACCAAACCTTTGCAAACCAAATAGAACGGTGTTTCCTCGTGGCCAAACTATTTTGCCAAACTGATTCGGCTACGATTAATTCTATTTCCTTTTGGATAAACACGAGGAATCATAAAGTAGTCTTCCTAGCAAGTGCTTTTCGATCCCCTGGGGTATGGAAATAGGGGGTCAGTGGATCAATAGTACTAGGCTAGCAGAAAGTTGTAGGAGGTTTGTATGATCGAAATACTTTGTAAAATAGGGAGAGAGGATGAGAAAGATGATATACAACGACAAAATAAGAATAAAAATAGGAACTATTTAAAGAAAAATCATGTCTTTCATTTCCTGTAAAAAAAAAGTCAACATTGTATTAACTTTACTATTCATATAAACAAATACTGTGTGATTGAATGCAAATAATGACGCGACCTGATTGAAAACAAATGTGTTTATCGGTTAAAACTCAATCACGTTACACTATTTATGTAATTATTCAACAAAATGTACCTATTACAATCATTACTTTATTTCTCATAAACAAGTTTTAGATTTATGATCTAAATCAACCTTATTTTATACCGTTTTGTTGGTCTCGACTAGTGGGAAACTAGACTTCAAACATTTTAAAGTATTTTGGCCATGCGGTGTCTGGTTGGTCTAGACCATGGAATCAGTATCTTTTAGTGCTTTATAAGGCGTCAAAGAAAAGATTAAATACACGCTTTATTGCGGTCTGCCAGCAGTGTATTATGGTAGTAGATCCACGCTGGTTTCAGTATGAATGGGCTGGATAGACCGGCGAAGTACTACGTTCATAGAAGATCGACGCAAGAGTAGCAGTGGCGTGCCACCATATATGCAGAAAGGCACTGCCTACCTTAATAATTGCTTAAAACCACAATTTTAGCAACATAATTAAATAATGCCTACCCTGATATAATCTATAATGCCTACCCTGTCAAAAATCTCTGTGCACGCCACTAAAGAGTAGAACGTTTCTCCTAGTACGTAACCACTTACCATGTGGGCAGTTGACTCGTCTGGCACTGTCAGCAACAAAAAAAACGTTGTTATTATGTATGACAAATTATTTCCTTAGAGGTTTGTAACGTAGCGTAGAGAGAGATTCTCGGTTTCATTAGCTATAAATACAGCTGTTGTGAAGTTCAATATGTTAGTTTTCTTGTAGAAATTGGAGTCACATGCACAAATAAGTATTCTACAAAACACAGCAGGCAATAGCAAGACTTCCTAAGTACTGTTGTGTTTCTATGCCAAAGAAAAGCACTCTATTGGTAGTAAGTATAAAGAATATTGTATCTCCGGATGCAGTGTTTTCTTTTTTATTTAACATCGTGGCAGTGGCAATTAGAGGCTTTGAGAGAGACAAGTTTTTCGTGGTAACGTGAGTTCGTTGTTAAGTGATTCGTGATAGTGAACTTACGAGGATGTATTATTCCGTGTTACGTACACTTTTCGAAGTTATGTAACGTACTCATGTTTGTGTTATGACGTCAAAAATTTGAAAACGCGCCAGTTTGACAAGTTCCCTATAATTTAAACGAGTAAATTTTTGTTAAAAATAAATAGTTTTTGTATGAACCTTGTTAAATTTTACCTACTGTTGTTCAATGCACTATACATTAATATTTTGCCTTTTTAATTCGGCATGCAGACTTTTTGAAAGCTCTGAAACGTATCAGGTAGATAATAATTAAAGAAAATGTATAAATAAAATTAAGTAACAAAATGATTGTTTAAATCATTATTATCGATAAATATGGTGAAAGAAAGAAAATAGAATAGATTTAGGGAGCGAAAATGCATAAAAAAGTCGGTAGGGGTCGCCCTAGATGGACATACACTGACCAAATAGGTGATGAACACTTCACCGTTTATTCAATCCATTCCCATCGTTCTTTGTCAACAGACAAAGGGCACAAATACTAACTAGTTATTATTAATTGTTAAGGAAATACACCGAACGAAATTGTCACATTCCTGAGCATGATAATGATTATCAAAGATTTTTATGAGGCATCAAATATAGTTAAACCTTGTATTTAATTTTCGCTTCAGTGACATTTATAAACGTCTATATTAAAAAACTCATCACTACACAACTACAGCTAGTTCGTTGATGAGGTAGGTAGAGCCATGAAAACTGCAAGTTTTCATAATTATGTTTTAATTTGAAGTAGCATGCATAGTGACGCAGGAAATACATTATTATATTACGTACGCAGATTCAAATGTTATTTAAGGGTCGCTCAGTATTTAATCAAAACTGAAGATGTAAAACTTTTTTTTATATATACGACTACGGTGACAAACAAGTATGCGGCCTGTCTGATGGTAAGTTACTGTAGCCTATGAACGCTTGTAACACCAGGAGTACCTATCACTGGCGCGTTGCCAATCCTGTTAAAAACCTCTTATAATTCCTTTGTTAAAGTTCTTCCTTGTTTTTTTTTATATTAGCCTACCAAAGTGTCTCCACTCTGCCTGATGGTAAGCAGTAAGTGGAATCCAGAAGTGGTGGACACGATTCCAAAAGCCAAACTACTGGTATGGCGGCTTAGTGAGATGCTTTTTCACGCCCCGCTTAAAAGACCCAGGATCAAAATTAGATGGGAACACATGCGCTGGCAAAGAGAACTTAAGTTAAAGTAAGAATAAAAATCAAATTAAAATAATAGATTCGAATTTCGTAGATTTGGATTAACTCATGACAGTTACACGGAGCTATTACACCAAAATTCTTATAGCAAAGAGATTAGGTAACATAACAAGCATTTTTCAAGAAGTTTGGAAACAAGTAATCCAACCACAGCGTTCAATCGTGTATATTAACGGAAAATAGTAGGTACGTCAAAACACTACATAATATAAATTATTGTTTTCAATTTCACACATTATAATTCGACACCACAACCAATTATAAAGTGTTTATATTTTCAATAAGATTTTCACAATCGGTCTGATCTTTGGATGAGGCAAAATGATTTTGCGCTTAGTGCTAAGTTTTTATTTTTTTTGTTATGTAACTGGTAATTCATGGGTAAGTAATGAACTTTTTTAAGACCCCCATTTTTGACTGTTGAATATAGAAGTGTGATTTCAAAAATTACCTTTAAAGTGTTATTTGTAATAGTGATTTAATTGTAATTTAATTAATTACATATGCAACAGTTGTTATTGTTACAACAGTATCAGAGTTCAACTTTCAACTTTATGAGGAATCTTGTCATTTACAGTTTCAATAAATGTATCAATTTTATTAAAGAAATATTGCACTACTTTGAGTTTATGTGGTGACGTACATATTCATTTTAATTAAATTCATTTATAAATGTAAAAAACTGCAATAAAAACGTTAACGATATTTTGTAGTTGTTATCCTTACAATACTTAAAGAATTAATTAAACATAAAACTATATCTTTGTTATGATAATTAGCTGCCACGAGTTCAGCAATGTATAATAAATTTCAAGGATTTCTAATCGTGGAAAGTTTTGTGTTGTCTCTATTTGTCACATTTACCCTAATTCAATTGTGTTCCTGTAATAATGAATATTTCAGAAATTATTGCATCAAAAAAAAGTTTTACTGATGGCAAACGCGATATATAATTTTACCTTTAATATTTTCGATAGTGTTGATCATAATGCTCTAAAACAATTCACATCCTTGCTCTACAAAATTCACCCGTACTGCCAAAACATACAATCTATAAAAGCCTAAGCCTCAGATCAATCATATCATAACATATGATAATTCGTTTGTAGACAATACAAAACACAAATTCTCAGAAAACGCCTTTAAATGGAGAACAAATACCTCCTTGCGAAAATGAAGAAGTCCTTGAATCGGTATCGAACCTTCTACAACAGGTTTTACGCTCTGATGTTGCTGATGACGAAATCCAAACAACATGGAAAGAAGTAAGTTTAAAGTTATCAACTTATTTACTAATTTCGTAAATCCAATTCTATCACGTCAATGGCGCTTGATTGAGCGTAACAAAAATTTTAGTCGTGCCGACACGCTGCAACTTGTGGGAAAAGCATATTATAAAAAAAAAAAAAAAAAAATAACTATCTAATTAGAAATGATCAGACACGTTTGCGTCATACAAATATTTGTGCGTTGAAAGCTGCTACATTATATGAAAATAATATCCAAACATAAAGGTTTAAGTAACTGCACTTGCTCTAATAGCTGTGCGTTGTGTTCCTGTATTTTCGTCCTGATTCCATAAAACATTTTTTAAATAGAATTTGTTTGACTTCATTCGTATAACAATAGCAATCGGTAACCAGCATAGCCGACGTCAAAGTTTACGTAACCACATGAAACTCTTGCGTAAGGTTTCGAACATTAAATTAACTTACAGAGCTTGGCGTATAACCTATTTCATTTGATGTAACATAATTATGTAGCACATAACTTGAACGTATCGTTACAGCACTGGCTACTGGCGAACTGGCTGTATGTTAATTGACTCACTTTTTTGTAATTTTAACGTTCATAACCACTCAAACGTCAGGAGACACTTATGTGACCAAAAAGTTTTTGTCATCTTACGTCCGGGTACACTAAGAGTGTCATCTATAGGCAGTTATACAAATCAGTTTTATACGGCTTTAATAAATCTCTTGAATCATATTTTGTGATCTAAATGAAATAGATGCTTCGAGTTTGAGTCTGAGTTGAGCATTTACGATCATGCAGTCACGAACTTTTTTTTAGATTTAATTGTATTTGAAAGGTCGTTAATTTGTTCGATATTTTTAATAACTTAGTGATTAAGTTTACGACCGTTTTGGTGTTAAGTAATTACAGTAGCCTATGTAATACTGGACATGAAACAAACTAAAAAAATTAAAAAAATGTGCAGTGTAGGATTAGCAACGAATTATTTTTGTCCTAGGTCACCAAAAATTTAATTCACATCACAAAACTTGTTTCACAAAACTTCATTTAATCAGCACAAGTAATTTGTACTCGTGTACCTTTAAAATATTAGCATCAACGGAGGCTTGCTTACACGTGAATGAGAGAAAGAAAGAATAATTCATTTCTCAGAAAATCATAGTATACCTACATTGGTGTTGAGCCCTTACGAGCGACAGCAGACCCCTCTGCTATATACACCAATCCTTAAAAACCGTCACTACAGCCTTTCTAGAGGAAGGCTGACCCCATCTGCTAGGTTTAACGCCAATGCTTAAAATCGTTACTACAATCCATAGAGAGAGGCCGCTGCACCTCTGCCTGTACATCGCTACGCCACCCATGCATTTTTAACTCGCCGAATGGTGACAGCGTTAAATATTTAAGTATCTGTCAAAATTTAGTTGTCAGCGTCTTTTTTTTATACAACTTTGGTGGCAAGTATGCATACGGCCAACCTGATGGTAAGTGGTGACCGTAATCTACAGAGATTCTGATAACCTACGGAAGAGGACCGAGTGGGTATTTGGACTGCCAACGCTTTCACTCACCAAGCGAAACATATTAGTATGAAAACTAATATACTTACGTTGACGTATGAGAGGGTAGTACCTACTTCCACGGTCGATCCAGCCCATTCATGTTGAATCTACTGTTAACTAGCGTGAATCTACTACCGTCTAGTTAACACCAATAGCGGTATTAATTTTGCATCGTACGTAATTGGTTTTGTACGCGGCTGAAGGAATAATCTATTATCGGTGTCCGTCGAGACAAACTTTAACTCTTGCTATTAATAAGTAAGTGGTAAAAGTTTAATATTCGTTTAAACTAATCAGCTGCAATGTTGTTCTGATAAAGCCTCGTGTAGGTAAAACTGAAGTCGATTATATATTATTTATTTCCGAAGAGGCACAATGTAAATCGATCTACATGCTTCAGTTTTTTATTATTTCACGAGGAAGAAAATTTAAAACGTATTGTATAGAATATTCATTGACTTCATTATTTTGATCGCAAACCATAACTGCATTAAAAAGCAGCTTGTTATAGTCTTGGTCGTTTTGATTCGAACATAGTTGATGACTGCTTCTTATTGCCCGACTGCCGAAGTCAAGGAGAGTAATGTTTTTTGTAAGTCTATTTCTTTGGCACGCTCTACAGCCTAAATGACTTAATAGATTTTAACATAAGAGGTGTCACTGGATTCGTATTAATCGTGTGAGTGACATAGGGTATTTATTGCTGTGATGTGGTGTCAGGACGAAAAAAAATGTTTCTTTCTTTTCAGAGGCCCTAGACAAGTGGCATACATTTCTATTCTATTCATAGGATAGATTAAAAAATGCATAGGATTGACATAAGCTAACGCCAGGTGTTATGTCAATCCCATACATTTTATAATCTATTCTATCCTCAGTTTGTTCAAAACAGTCGGGATTTTTGTTTTTAAAACTTTTTCTGCTTGTTTCGCACTCAGTTGATCTCTGATACTCTCTATTGTATCCGGCTGCGCTTCATTTTCCGAATAGAAAAGCATAATGTAAGCACCCACACACAACACACACACACACACACACACACGCACACACACACGCACACACACACACAAACACACATATATACACATATAGAGCATGCACACATAATTTCCTACTCATAAACTCAACACGTTGACTACAGTAACTTTAATAATGGGAGGCCTGGAGATCTAAAATACAGGCCAAGGCTTAGTTTAGACTCCAGATCGCCCACAAATTACGAAATAAGCCAAACTTTGTGTCAACCTAGATATTAAGACTAGTGTAATTTGTGGAGATAAATAAAAAATATTATTATTATTATTATTATTATTATTATTATAATAGAATCTTAAGCCCAGATCGACTTCGTGGTCAGAAGAAGTAGTGTAGTCGCCCTCTACGAGCTTGTATATTGTAGTGTAGTTCATTAAACGATGAAACACGTTTTATTGTGCCCTGCGTGCTTAAATAGGCACTTGCAGCAATTGTTCGACGCTACGGATAACGCAATATTGGTATCTGAGTTCAGGTCTGACAAAGTATAATTCATCCTCACCCTGCTGCACTCATTTTCTGTCACAGCTGCTTTGACTACCTCCGTGGTGCAGTGGGAGCGTAAGCGATTGCTGTGCACGAGGTTGTGAGTTAGATCTTCATATGGGACAAAACTTTGTGTAATCCATCAATATTTGTTTCAAGTTTGAGTGTACTTTGTGTCCCTAAATTCTATGTTTGTAAAGTCTCCCGCGACACAGGGCTTGTTCCCAAGTACGCGAGTTGTTTTTTTTTAAATAGATTTGAAATTATTATTGTTTGTAAAATTCGTTTAAAAATCCATATTATTTAGCTTTTTGTATAACGTTTAGAGAAACCTTCGGTCTGATTCGTCTCGCTGCTAATATAATACTTGTATTTCTTTAATAAGTACAGTGGTTGACGTCTAATCGGTTACAAATAACCTGTACAGAAAGCTTGTACTGACCAATATGATGACATCAGTCGTATCAAAATAGATTATTTCTCTACAGTTTTCCACAAAACTGATATTGAGTTTTAATATTACCCACTGATTCCACTGCTAGACAAAGTCATTCCCAAAAAGTATTTAGCACTACTTTACAAACATACAATTTAAATGTTGATCCACGTGGGAATCAAATCCACAAGCTGCAGCACAGAACGCACTCACTACGACTGCGAAGTCATTAAATTTAGGCATACATTATGCTTCTACAAAAGCACGCCAATAAACAAATAGGTTATAATGCTATGAAGCTGTTTGGAACGCTTCAATATTGCCATAATGATGCCATGTGAATGCTAAATTTAAAAAAAATGCTAAAATGCCATGTTGATGCCAAATATCTTCTGGGTCCTATCTAATGGGTAGAGGTGTACCTATAGCATTCACGATAACGTTCTAATATCACTTTAGTCCACCTGGTGATCGATCTGTACAGACACGGTATCACACCTGACTACTTATGACTGACGTATTGATTTATTTATAAGTTTATTTTCTTCCGCAGACTCCCTTGGAACAGATACCAAAGGATGGTAAAAAATTAGGAGTACAAAACAATTTTAAGAGCGAGTTCGATGATATTACTGGTGAAATTAAAAACAAGTTGCTAACGGTGAGTGAATTTAATTGTAGGATTTTTAATTTAATTAAAACACGAGGTTTATAACACGAATTCGAGTTTATGCAGCAAAATATGACGAATTGTGGTCATTATTCAAAAAATCTAGATAAATGCTTATTAGACATAAAATAAGCACTTATTTCTACATTTAAATATTTATGTTCCTTCAAATACTTTGTAATTTTATGATCTAATTTTCTTCTTTCCATTTTTTAGATACCAGAAGAGTTACCAAAGAGGAATACGGCACGACCTCGTGTAATTGATTTAGAAACTCAAGACTGCTTTCCTGGAATAAGCGTTAAGAGAATTGTAATGGGTGTTCTTCAACATATAAAGCAAAATCCTTATGAATTAGACGTACTACTAAACGAACTTCAGGCAGAAATAGATGCAGAAACACACCTATTCAAATTGAAGAACGACTTGAAAGCTGATATGACGCTGATCTTACAGTATCAACGTCCCGGAGCTGCTAAATTTGATAACTATCCTAAATGTTCAGCAGAATTAATGAAACTAGCAAAAATAGCTCTAAAGGCACATAAAGACTTAGAAACATTCCCGCTTTGTCTCCAACTTGTGTTTGGATATAAAAGTGAGCCACAAACGCAAACGCGTGAAAATAATCCAGATAAGAACTTGATTTTAGATCAATTATTAGAAAAAGTCAAACAGTATGTTGAAGATTTACCGAAACTGCAACCAACTCGTCAATCCCAACATATTAAACCATCACCAAAACCACATTTTGAGGAACCAGTATTTGACTATTTGATCCATGACATAGAACCACTAAAGCCCACAAATATAACATATCCTGAATACTCAGAATATACAGTCCCAGAAATTATTAATTTGCCGGCATATGACACAATATCACCATATTTGAAACCACAAATATCACCAAATGAGCTCATCACGCTACCAGAATACACACCACAGAACAAGTCAGAGCCAATATCATCTCCACAACCTGAATTTGCACCTGTGCAACCACAAAATCCAATATATCAACCAGAAGATAAACCAAGACTAACTTGGTTCCACCCAACAGCCTATACTCAGCCTGATTATTCTATGCCTGAAATTTATGAATCGAAACCAAAATTATTTCCAATGTCTGAGTTTCATGAATCAGAACCCGAAGTTTACCCTATGCCTGAGTTTTATGAACTAGAACCTGAAGTTTATCCAATGCCTGTATTTAACGTACCGGAGCCCAAAGTATACCCTATGCCTGAGTTTTACGAACCGGAACTCAAAGTATACCCTATGCCTGAGTTTTATGCACTAGAACCTGAAGTTTATCCAATGCCTGTATTTAACGTACCGGAGCCCAAAGTATACCCTATGCCTGAGTTTTACGAACCGGAACTCAAAGTATACCCTATGCCTGAGTTTTACGAACCGGAGCCCGAAGTATATCAGCCTGACATTATCGATCACCGTGAAACTGGTGATCATTTCCAGCCTGAAGTGTATGAACCACATCAGCCTAAAATATTCTCAGAATTTCGAGATATCTACCCTGACGCTCATCCAGAAATTTATGACAAACCACATGATACAACTTATTATGAACAAAATGGACCGGTCTACACTGAACCAGTGCCAGTTGAATCTCCGCCATACACAGTTGAACCGAAGTCTACATATGTGGAACCCATAGCAGTTTACGTTAAGCCCAAGAACATACACATTGAACCACTGCCTATATACATTGAATCTAAGCCAATTCACATTCAACCTCGACCGACTTACGTGAAAACAAGTCCCACTTACGTGAAACCAAGTCCCACCTACGTGAAACCAAGTCCCACTTACGTTAAACCAAGTGTCTCTTATGAAGAACTAAGTCCCACTTACGTTCAACCAAGTCCCACTTACGTGGAATCAAGTCCTATCAATATGGAAACTAACCCAATATATATCGATTCTGATTCCATCTATATTAAACCTAAAGAAATCGTGGAACCTTTATTGATATATATGAAACCTACGCAAGAAGTGTACCCAATTACTAGTACCTTTGTTAAACCATCAAAAGATATCTTCACTTCGCCATCACCTACAGACTCTAAGATTGTGAATCTTATACTCCAACTTATATCTGACAATCCATCAAAGAATATAGAAACTATATTTACAATTCTGGAACAGAACCAAACAGCTTTTAAACCAGGAGTCTACAAAGTATTGTTTGCACTGCTTAACTTTTTCAAACAAGGAATGGTAGATCCCTATCGGTTTAAACAACTACTTTCCTTCCTATTACAACCGCAACAAAAAAACGTATGGAATGATGAAAAGAAACAAGTTCTTTGGTACTTGCTGACACCAGATGAGACAGGACAGGTAGATATCACTAATCTTGACGTCATTCTTGTTTTGATTCAGGCACGAGATACATACACTATAAATATCCTCGACCAGATACTGCCTCTGTTGAAATCCATCAAAGATGGCCGAGCAGACAGCAGGACTATTGCAATTATACGCGAGCTACTAAACCAGAATAAAAAGAGAATACTCAAACCACATCAAGTAGATATTTTACTAAAGTTGATTAAACCAGATAAAATGGGCCGCACTCTAACAAAACACGTTGACATTGCATCACCACTAGTACGCTGGAATGAAATTTCGCACTTAAAGCCAGAATATGTTGATACCATATTTTCGCTTTTAAGATCAAATGTGAGAGGGCGTATAGATCCAAGAGCTGTAGACATTATTCGAGAGATATTATCACCGAAAATAAACTTGAACAGAAAACAAATAAAGATAATATTCTCATTCTTGAAAACGAATCCTGTTGGAATCATAGAGCCAAAACGTTTAGACATTGTATTGCTTATAATAAAGAATATAAATCAAGCACCGAGGCCTATAAGTGTGTTAATTGAACTATTAAGAGATGCTGATATCATAAACTCGAAATATATTGATGTTTTACTTTCGTTACAACGAAAAGAAATGTTGAATTATCAATTGTTAGAAGCCCTCATTTCTCTATTAAAGCAAGAACAAAGTGGAAACATAGATCAACATACTATTAATAATTTACTATTATTGTTGGAACCTTATAAAATCACGCATCCTAAAACAGTTATTGAAATTGGCAAGATTTTGAGTCCTGTTCAACATCCTTTAACTAATCTCAATTATAATTTGAACTCGCTTCCGGATAGTTTAATATCTTATCTAAAAAACTTAATAATTAGTCAGTTTGGAGACGTTCAACCATCTGGTGCTTTACCAATACGTTCCATATTAAAAGGTCAAAATACACAGGGAGGTCAATCTTCACTTAAATTTAATTTAATAGCAAAGATACTGCAAATGTTAAACTTGGAACCAAAAGCTGAATTGACTGCTGAACCAATAGCCCAAACCTATGGTTTCGTAGAACTAACTTACATGCTTAAACAACCAGACGCTAGCAACCAATCTGTTTATTATGTAAAATATAGGATTCCATTGGTAAGCTTTTTGACAAATGTTAAAACTCTTATAACCCAGCATCCACAACTTACTTTAGATCCAGCAAAACTGGTGCAAGAATTGATAATTGATGGAAGTGTGTTGGAGGTATCGGAGGTGTCACCAAACCTGAAAGGTTATCGTGACGAAGATATATTGAAATTAACATCCAAAGATGGAGATCTAGTTCAAGCAAAAGTGTTGGATGACAAAAGTCTAAATTTAAACGATCAAATAAAACTCGTACATAATTTGAATTTAGATGTTACGCCTAAAGAGATATTGCAGCAGAATAAAATGAATGCAGCTCAATATTATGGTAATAATGGCGCTAAATTTAGTGGAGGAAAACCTGTTGGAAATCTGGCAAATTTAGGAGGTCTGGTAAATAAAGAAGGTCTGGCAAATGCTGGAGACTACACTAAAATGGGTGCAGTGCCAAATATTGGTCAGTTTTCGAATGTATGGCCAGGCCTAGCAAATACTGGTAGACAGGTAAATTTTGATGGTATTTATAAGTTAGATAGTTTGGAAAATATAGGAGAAAACGGTAATGTGAGGGCTGGTGGAATTAAAGAAGATTATACAGCTGTGAGAGGTGGATTAAGAAAGGGAGTTGCTACAAATGTAGGATTAACGAATTTAAGCGTTGCCACAAATCCAACGATCTAGCAAATGACACACATTAAATAGTATCTTAGTAATTGGCCACCTCCTAGGTTTGGTTTAGGCAATTAAGAGAGTCTACGTCATAATTTAAATTTATAATAAATAATAAAACCTACTGTTATAGTGTTTTCATTAGCAATTAATTGTTATTAGTAAGTATTAATTTTCTTTTTATTGGTTTAATTCTTTCCAACTACTTACATTAAATATTTTCTTGATGATATTGACTCTAGTATTAAAATAACAAAGAACTGATTGCTAAAGATCAATCAAACAGGGGATACTTGGGGTGGCTTTTTCATAATTCCAATACCTATGATTACTCATGATGATGATTTAAAAACTACCTTAAAATATAAAACGGTAGTAGACTACGGTAGTAGATCCACGCTGATTTCAGCATGAATGGTCCGGATCGGTCCGGGGAAGTACTACCCTCTCATAGAAGATCGACTTAAGAGTAGTAGTATCCGTACTACTGCGTTTCGTTCGGTGAGAGAGCGCCGGAGGCCCAATTTTCACCTATCCTCTTTCCTCACTTCCCTCATTCCCTTCCCCTAACCACATTCCCAGCCGCCATAGTGGAGGCCACTATACCAGCAGTTTAAAACGATGGCTTTTGGTATAGTGGCCGCCACTTCTGGATTCCACTGACTGCTTACCATCAGGCGGGGTGGAGTCACTTTGGTAGGCTATAATATAAAAAAAAAATATATTAAAAAAAAACAGGTGTTATTAGTTTGACGTGTCTGTGTTTGTGTTTTTTTTTATTTTAAAGGTAAATTCGGGAGTGTCCTTAGCTATGTTTGATGAAAATCGGTTCAAGATGGCTGCCGCCACAAACTGGCGGGATACAAATTTTTTCATAACTCCCTCAATATGAGTATCAAATAAAAGGGCTTGAATAGTATAATAAGTTGCCGCTCTCCTTAAAGTGACTGGCGATATCAGAGAGAGCATGGAGAATACTAAAGTCACCATATTGGCTGTAGTTGATTTTTCTAAAGCTTTCGATACCGTCAGTCACGATATTCTCCTAGCCATCCTTTTCCATCTTATGATCTCCCCGGAGACTTTGGAATTGTTCTCAAGTTATCTGCGAGGTCGCCAGCAGCTGGTCCGCCTAGATGAGCAGTCATCGAATTGGAGTGACGTTGTTTCTGGCGTTCCTCAAGGCGGTATACTTTTCCTTTATTGTTTTCAATTTTTATTAACCTCATAACTAAGAACCTTCAGAACAGTCCTTAATTATAGATGCCCACTGCTTCGGTCCAATCTGCTTACCAACGTGACCAAAACAAAATGTATCCCCTTCTTTATGATCTATAGAAGTAAAACTTTAGCGGACTTCGAGATTAGAGTACACACGTATTCTGATCCCAATGCCTGGTCATATACGAGACTTACGCACGAAGTATCGAATATCGTATAGAAGTCGACCACACGAAGTATCTAGGTGTAGTAATTGATAACGGGCTAAAATTGTACAACCAAATTGACAATATCGGCTCAAAAACCAGACGGCTCATGTATATTTTTAAACATTAATATAATTTTTTACGATTGAAATATATTAGAACCTACAATTTAACAAAGATAATGTTCCTATAATGATATAAGATTTATTATTATGTCTCTCTACATCACGGCCACGGGCATGCTTTCTCTATATTAACAAAAAAAGAATACCCGGTCCTTTGGAAGGCTTACACGGGGACACAAGTTCAACGTGCAGTGGCCCTTTGAGAATTTTAATGTAAAATGGGATGAGACAAATACCATAGCCATGTCCCATCTATACTTTATCAGTATAACTATGACATATATGTAGGTATGGTAAACGTAAAATTATTACAATTAGGTATATCAAAAGTTAGGCTATTGGGTTGGATGTTTAGTGAACTGGTTTCATAAAACTATGAGTTAAAACGTCGTCTGCCATCCTTTCTAAGCTGGAATATATATTTCGACAAACTGGGCAGACGGCTAAGTACTCGTCTATAAACTAGATGGGCTCATTAAACTAACGACATGGGCATGGCTGCCCACAGGCAAGGAGGCATCACCGTAGTGCGCGGCTAAGGGTGTCGAGCGATGCGGCGCGCTGGTTTCGCGGTCCAGGGTCCCAGATCCAGAGTGGGTTTTACACTTCCACTCCCGAGCTAGGTATTATTAAATTATTATTATGAAATTGCTCCCATTATTCTAATTTTTTTACATATTTTACTTACTTTGGTATTTATTTTATATTAGCTGCGTTCCACGACTTCGCCCGCGCCGAAAATGTGTTTTGTTTCTGTCTGGAAACAGAATGACTATTGGGATAAAAAGTAGCGTATGTCCGTCTCCGGCACTGACTCTATCTACGTATATTATTATATTATTATTTACAAATTTTCATTGAAATCGGTTTAGCCGTTTAGGCGCTGAGTGGTAACAAACACACACATATTCACGTACAAACTTTCGCATTTATAATAATGTTAATATTTAAGGGTGCGAAATAAATTAAAATAATATGGTCTCTGGATAGTTACTTCGTCAGAGCTTTAATTCTTTAGTCTATGATGTAGACTAGACTGATAGTTGACACTAATGACAGTCAGTATCAAACTGTGTCTGTAAGTGCGGCTGCGGTAATTATTTGTAAACAAAATGCGTAATTGTGTTTTTATTAAATAATATTAAAGTTCTGTGAGTGCCAGTTAAATAAACATTATACAAAAATGTTTGGCCAAAGGCCAAGGTTCATGAAACCAGGTAAGTTATTATTTTTAGCTTACTATTGTAGGTTATGTTTACTTCTCAGTACATATTTCACAACGATTTACCGTAACAAAAATAATGTTTTACATAGATGTTTTGTAAGTTGTAGTAAAATTAATATGTATCTATCTATAGTAATTATTTCAAAGGCTGACAGTGTAACAAAAAATAAAAAAAGTACTCTTTCTTTTCGTTTGTTTGTGAGATGATAAGACTAAACTTCATGTATCATTGAAAAACAACCATTTATTACACATGTTGGTAAGTGGTAATCGTAACCTATTGTTCACGATATGACTATGTTCTCTAAACACTCAAAACTGCAAGGTTACCATAACCAAGTTGTTGCTGACAACATCATATTGTATTATGTGTAAATGATGTGTGGTCTATGGCCTAGATTATGCAACAACTTTGTCTCTCTCTCTGATTGCCTTAAAGTAAATACTAGGAAAATAGACAAACAAAGTTTGACTGGCCTGTTGGTCTAGTGGTTAGTGACCCTGACTGCTAAGCCGGAGGTCGTGGGTTCGATTCCTACCCAGGACAAACCTTTGTGTGATGAACATGATTGTTTGTTCTGTGTCTGGGTGTAATTTATCTATATTAAGTATGTATTTGCAAAAAAAAAAATATGTATATATGTAGTATATCAGTTGTTTAGTACCCATAACACAAGCAAATATAATTGCTTAATTTGGGGCTAGATGGCGCTGTGTAAATATGGAGAAAAAGTTAACAAATGAATAGCCTTCCCTTATATTTGTATGTAACGGTAAAAAAAGACATATAATATAGGTACTTATACTAGCTTGTTATTATATGTAGGTTTAATATCTTAATGATATATAAATGCCTCTATAGGCATTTCCATTAAAGTGGTGCCTCCCATAGTCAGCTAGGTAAAAGGTTGCCATCCCTAACGTATGCAAACCACGAATTTTAGAGCCCAAAACCGAACATGTCAAAAGGTTTTTTAAACATAGTCGGTGTAATAAAAACAGTTGATAGCAGAGTAGCGTGCGAGCAGTGTGTGTGATGGATGGGCCAAGACTAAAATTATTTTTACTCAGACTACAAATGAAACTCCACCCTGACACTCCCTGGATGCCCACAAAACTAGGACAAATCTGGACCGATGGCATCTCTAGCTTGGTAGATAATATGTAATAAGCATATAATACAGCTACTAATTAAACATACATACTTAATTACCATTTGCAGGTGATGAATCTCTCTATCCAACAAGAAACAAAGATGGCGTAATAGAAACGTTAATAAACCCAAACATAGACAGTGCGTTATCAGTGGACAGTGACTCAAACACATCATTTGTTTACAACCGTTACCACCATTTACCGTTGGAGGCTCAACGGCAGAAGTTACCAGTGTTCCAGTATAGAAATCATATATTGTATCTGTTGGAGAAATATCAAACGCTGGTGTTAATTGGTGAAACGGGATGTGGGAAGTCTACACAAGTGCCGCAGGTTAGTTTATTTTAATATTTGTAGTTAAATAATAATAATACAACAACTACACCGCATTGTTTGTGAGAAAACTTCTGTATATTTTCAAGCAAATAAGTCAAGTTGCCGACGGTAAATTACTCAAAACTTTATCTTACATTGTGCGAGTCCATTCTCAATTACTGTATAGTATCGTGGGGAATATCGCATAAAACACACATGATGAGATTGGAGCGCTCACAACGGGCTATCTTAAAAGTTACCTATAAAAAACCTTTCCGTTTCCCTACTGATACCCTATATAAGGAGGCCGATGTTTTACGGGTGCGTCAATTATACATTCAGGCTGTAGCACTGAAGTTTCACAAATCTGCACTAAACAAACATATAGTCACCAAACGCACTCAGAGAAACATGCGTTGGCCAGCACCATCTTGTAGACTTACCTTTGGACAAAAAAGCTTTCGATTCATGGGCCCTTTCATATATAGTAAACTACAACGTACACTAAAAATTGTATCGATGACAAGATTTAAATGCAAAAAAGTAATCAGAAATTTTCTAACAGGGTTAAATTACGGACACACAGAACATTTTATTACAATAGTAAAATAACTACAATTTAAAATACAATTCAATCTGTCAGAATCACACACACTCACAGACAACACACACACAGACACACACACACACACACACACACGCACACGCACACGCACACGCACACGCACACGCACACGCACACGCACACGCACACGCACACGCGCACGCTCACGCACACGCACACGCACACGCACACGCACACGCACACGCACACGCACACACACACACACAGACACACACACGCACGCACGCACGCACGCACGCACGCACGCACGAATATATACGCATACATACTTGCTTTCACGGTAGTCAAATTTTACAAAAATAGTTAAATTATCTTAAGTAATCTTTTATTTTTGTTTAATACTTAAGCAACTTACTTGTTAACACGAAAGAGACTAGTCTCCACGACACAGGGAATCCTAGTGTGGAGACTAGTGACCATGTAAAACTATACCTGTATTGCTTTTGGAACAATAAAGATTATTATTATTATTATTATTGTCTAGAACCCAAGTTAAACATATATTATGTTGCTACTTGTGAAATGGGTTCTAGAATGTGAATAACCATACTTAATACTAGAGATGTGTCGATTATGACTTTGGCCGACTTGCCGACTAGCCGATTAGTCAGTTGTGAAGAAGCCGACTAAACGGCCGAGCCGATCATGGTTGCCGGGATTTCTGTATCGCTTCGTTTACTGTTAATTCGCGCGCAAGTCGCGAACGCCGCTTGCAAACTTTTCGGGACATGTTTGTTTTTGGTTACCTTGCATTGTTTCTTGATTTTTGCATTTGTAAGGGTTAGACCGGTGTTTATGGGTAAAATATTTTTTTGTGAAGATACTTTTAGTGTTAATTAAAGTGAAAGTGCTCAATTAAAATTAAATCATGTCAAAAAGATAATACAAATCATTGAGAAATTAATACAAAGTAAGAAGACTAGTCGTAGTAGTCGTAGTAGTAGTAAGAAGGATAGTCGGTGCTCTTTGCCGAATAATCGCCGACTACGATATTGGCCGACTAGTCGGATTTACCGACTAGTCGGTAAAGCCGACTATTATAATATAATATATAATATAATATTCTACCACATTCACACAGCGCCATCTAGCCCCAAATTAAGCAATTATATTTGCTTGTGTTATGGGTACTAAACAACTGATATACTACTTATATACATTTTTTTTTGTAAATACATACATATTATAGATAAATTACACCCAGGCACAGGACAAACAATCATGCTCATCACACAAAGATTTGTCCTGGGTGGGAATCGAACCCACAACCTCCGGTTAATACGTTAATCCCTACTTAATACTTTTTTGTTTTAAAATCATACCATACATACAAAATGTATGTACCATAAAATGAAAATGTGGTTCTCTTTCGTGGTCTCCATTCTAGAACCTTTATGCCCAACGGTCATCAGTTCTACGAGCTTTGTGTCCTGCCCATTGCCACTTCAGTGAAGCAACTCTATGAGCTATGAGCTATATCAGTTAGGTACTTTGGTTCGCCTGAGGATTTCTTCGTTTCTTAAACGATTACGCAGGGAGACGACTAACATAGTCCGCTTTATCGCCCATAAGCGGTATTCGCTGCCGCTATGGGTCTAAGACGTGCATGCATATTTAGTATGAAGTTGTAGCTGGAGCGAATATTTGGTTGAAGAGGTATTACCGCATGCCCGCTTGGTTTTCTCTACCGCAGGCGGTAGCAAATACTGGTTTGAAAAGGCCTTTAGGTAGTTTCTATACTAAAGTACTTCGCTGGTTGAGTGAAAACAGCAAAGGACCAAAATTACCCAGTCAGACCTCCATTTGCCTTCCTCGTACCTTTCCAGTCGTACATGGTCGGCAACGGCTTCGTTGTGTTTTCTAACCACTATTTCTTCTATTCGCACTTAGTATCAAGTGGGCCGTATGATTGTTTGCCACCAAAGTTGTATGAAAAAGACTCTGCTTTATGATAGTGAGTCAGTGAAGTACAAGACTCGTGAGCACCATGGCGACTTCTTCACGTTCCGCTTGAAAAACCTGGTATAAAAGTAAGGCGCTCATAACTCGTTGCGGTCACTCCTGCGGGTTGAGCAGCAAAGAGTGCGGCTGGCTCACAGATGGGTGACCGCATGCCTACTTAGTTAGTGGTAATTGATTGAAAATCGGTCCCGGTCGTTATCATGTTGATACAGTCGTAAGATAGTCTACGTTGTTTCCTGAGGTCTAATCTATCTCTATACCAAATTTCATCAAAATCGGTTTGGTGGTTTAGGCGTGAAAGCGTAACAGACAGACAGACAGAGTTACTTTCACATTTATAATAGTTTATTATGGGTATATTATGGGTGACCTAAATAAATCACACTTTAGGATATAGGTACTTATTCATATACACATTCACTATAAGTATATTATTATATACACTATACTTGTTAAGAAATAAAGATGTTCTTATATCGATAGACAGTGGGTAGACACATGTAACTTATTCATTCTGATTCTATAAATTTTAATAACACAAACTCAAAGAAGGTTACATTATTGAAGTCAACACGGCCGACATTGAAGGTCACAAGTGTCAATTATATTTTAACGGTGATAGGTCAGATCGTACATTGAACACAGTAATTTCTATAATAATGAACCTAATCATTGTATCTTTAAATAACTTCACGCCTTTCTCCCAGAGTAAACAGAGATTATAGAACACCATTTGTTACGATCGGCGGTCTAAACATACCTGTTTTGCTTTTATAACATTACCTAATTTAATCTTTTCATACACACTCGCCAGTAGAGCTTGCTATACCGATTTTCCCAGATATTGCCGCTCACAAATCCGAAATTTTACGAGTATATGCACTATTTTCAGGACAATTCCACCCAAATGCCCATCTCTGACTTCTGTAAGCCACATTTAACTGTAAGAAACCCTACGAACATGGTTTGACACTCGGGAATACAAGTGGCTGCTAAAATCACTATTTACTGACAGGTTAATTATGAATTAATTATGAATTTTATAAGTTAATTATGAATTTTTTTCGAGACTAAATATAATTGTACCCTCTTACATCAAAACATAGCTGGAGCCCTAAATAAAATGGATTTGTTGGAAATAACGCTACTCGACTTAAAATTAAACGAGACAGACATTGATATAATTTGCCTTAGTGAAACCTTTATACGAAAAGGTTCGGAGAGTAACCTAACTCTTCAAAATTATAAGCTAGTGTCAACATATTGCAGATCCCATCAACGTAGAGGCGGTACGTGTATTTTAATTAAACGAGACTTGGATTTTAAATTAATTAACAACTTACCAGAACCCATCCTTTACCATTTTGAATATTGCGCTGCAGAGATAGTCACTCTGCGGTTACTAGTTATTTGTGTTTATCGTACACCTAATTCAAATGTGAAGCTATTCTTAGAGAATTTAGATGCCCTTTTAAAAATAATGATAAAAAAGAATAAAAAAAATATTGTGATATGTGGAGATTGGAACATAAATGCAATGAAAGCTGACAAAAATTATAAAGAATTACAGTCAATTTTACAAAATTATAATATTACAAATCACATAACGAGACCAACAAGGAAACTAACGTGTATTGATTTAATTGCAAGTAATTTGACCGACGTTCAACCCCAGTTGCATTGTCTTGCGTTATTTGACCGTGAGACCGCTCAGACGATATCTTTTGAAGCCACAATAATTACTAAAACTCGCAAGGTGTCTTTCTGGTTCGAAAAACGAAGGGATATAAGCTCGGATAACATAAATAAATTTATGTCATGCATCTCGGCTCTATCATTCTCAGAAGTATATGAAACAGAAAATGCCGATACCGCATTTGACTATTTTCATGACCTACTTACCCTGTTTTATAATTTATGCTTTCCCATAGTAAATGTTAAAATAACTAATAAACCTTTAAAAAATAAATGGATCACCAAAGGTATTAAGCGTTGTTGTGTCAAAAAAAGAAGCCTATTCCTGAGGTATCGACTAAAGACATTAAATAACAGACATGCTTTGAATAAATACAATAACTATAACAGAATTTTAAAACGATGCATTTTACAAGCACAAAAAACGGATAATGCCTATTTCATAGCACAGTCAAAAAACAAGTGTAAGGCAGCCTGGAGGATAATCAAGGATAATTCTAACGATCAAACAGATTCTCACGACATTGCAAGCATTAATTGTAATAATCGTATTTATAATCAACCCGACATGATAGCTGATAAATTTAACAATTTTTTCATTGACATTTCTAATAAATCCATTGACTCTAATGATACTCGAAGCACGGTATATAATTATGCTTTACCAAGAGTTTCTAATAGTATTTATTTAACACCGACCAATGACATAGATATAATTAAAATTATTAATTCTTTAAATCCTACGAATTCAATTGGATTTGATGACATACATACTAAGATTCTTAAACAATGTTCTAAAATTTTAGCTACTCCTTTAAAACATGTCATCAATCTTTCTCTCTAACAAAGTATTTTTCCATCCAGACTAAAGTTTTCCATTGTTAAACCGCTTTACAAGAAAGATGACAGGGCAGATATGAAAAATTATCGTCCGATAACTCTTATACCTGTTATATCCAAGATCTACGAAAAGGTAATAAGTGATAAACTTTACTCCTTTCTCACTCAATTCTATATATTAAAAGAAGAACAATTTGGTTTTAGGAAAAATAGATCAACCACACTAGCATGTTTTACGCTTCTAAAATTAATTACAATGAGCCTAAATAATAAAATACCTATTACATCTTTATTCGTAGACATGTCCAAGGCATTTGATTTTGTGAATCATAAGCTGCTTATAGTCAAATTAAATGAATATGGTATTAGGGGAAATGCTTCCAGATGGATTGAAAGCTACTTAAGCAATAGGCAACAATGCGTAGAGATAACGAGACTTTCCGGACATTATAAAACAACACACAGATCTTCATATCTTCTAAACAAATGCGGTGTGCCACAGGGCAGCATATTAGGTCCCTTACTGTTTACACTTTACATTAATGATCTTCCCAATATTACTTCACACAAATGTATACTGTATGCAGATGACACTACTATATCTATTCAACAAACAAAAGAAAATCTTGAATATGAAGAGGAAATCAACATGTCATTAAATAACTTGATTACATGGTTAAAAACTAATAATCTGAACATGAACATAAATAAAACAAAACTCATTCAATTTCAATCGTATAACAACAAACGAGCTCAACTTAAAATTGAGTATGCTGAAGACATGATTGAAGAGGTGGAAAGTATAAAGTTTTTGGGTATTATAATAGATAAAAATTGTAATTGGAAGGCACATATTGATATGGTTTGCAATAAAATAAATAGATTTATATTTGTCCTTTATAGAATCACGTGTGTAGTTGGCATTGAGGCTGCTCTCTGTGCATATCATGGATATGTCTCATCAATTCTTCGCTACGGCTTAATAATGTGGGGTAACTCTGTTGACATTATTAGAGCATTCCGAACCCAGAAAAAATGTTTACGTTCTATCTGTAGAGCCCAACCTTTAGACAGTTGTGTCCCACTATTTCGACAAACCAAAATACTACCGCTACCAGCTTTATATATTTTTGAAATTTGTGTCTTTGTCCACAGTCATATAAACCTGTTTGAACTTCACAATAATGTAGTAACGAGACCTAGTAGAAGAATATATAATTTACATGTTCCTAATAAAAAACTTGAAATCTTTTCAAATAATGTATACTGTATGGCAATAAAGATTTACAACAAACTGCCAGATAATTATAAAACATTGACATTAAATATTTTTAAAAATAAACTTTTCAGTTCCTTTTAGAGAAGTGTTACTATTCAACAAAAGAATTCCTTTGTGACCGATTTAATAAAAATGGACCTAAATATTAGTATAATTCGTATTGTATAATTTGATAATGCACTTAAAATACTGACATTTTCTTTATTTTGATTATAATTTATTTGACATTGTATAACGATGATTTATTAGATGCAATTTATTGTTTGTTTAGTAGTATTTGCATGATATTTTAATATTTCTACGCCGGCTACCGGTAGAATATGTGAGAACAACTATATATTAAGAACCATACTGTACCATATTCTCAGAAATAAATAAATTTGAATTTGAATTTGAATTTGAATTTGAAATGTTACTATGAATGTGACAAATGTGTTATATGTAAATTTATTTCATTGTTTGATTACTGACATAGCTACTTCTAAATACTGAAACGTCATTCAAGTATCGTCACGTCAGGTTTAATACCAATGGGACCATATTTGTATGACATACGCGGACCAGATAGGTGGTAGGTATGTTGACCAAGGGCATAATTACAAACACCCGTATCCGACGTTTGTGTATGAAAAGATTACTGAATGTTGAAGAGGCCAAACAGGAGGTATGTTTGGATCGCAGCAAATGCCGTTCTACAGTCTGCTTACCCCATTAATGGGAGACAGGCGTAAAGTTATGTATGTATTTGTGTGAGGCATAAATTTGTCCCTAAGTCTGGGCATAGGTATTCTTTGTGTTACTGACTGCTGTAGAAAAATCCTCTGTGACACAGGATAATAATTATGTTCTCTAGCGCGAAAGTTCTATAAATTACCTGCTTGTTTAAAGCATTCATATTTTACTGTAAGTCATTGTCATTGTTACACTTTAAGTCATGAACGAAGGATTCTCTCTATTAAACTAACACCTGACAAAGTGACAGCTTATCGTGGGTTGGTACCCATGCACCCACTGGCTTCTCCACCGGTGGGTGCGTAGGTAATTCCTATCAACCCGTGCACCCACTGCACTATGGTCAAAATCGACTTAAAAATGTGTAGAATGTATTATTAAAAAATCCCCATACATTCTTTAATCTATTAGAATTTATGTCACTAATTAATTTTATTGTCTAGGTCCTCTGTTGAAGCGAGCTTGCACTGCTTGCAGTTGCTTTTTTATACGCTTAATGAACATGTTGCTTTTTAAGCTAACCAGCTGCACTCCTAGAGATTGGTCGTTTGCACTTGCGCACAGCTAATGAGCATTCAGTTCATGCCTTAGTTAATTCATTAATATGTACGTAGGTATTTATTTTAATAGTTATTTGACAATTTAATGGATAAACATAATTTACCGGATGCAGGATTACGGAGAACCTTAGAATATTAAAATAATACTTAGGTACTTTATGTATTTTACGTGTACTTTAATTAAAATGTCATCCTACTATGTTTGTTGACATTGATATTTTGACATAACTTTTGGCGGGAAGCGATGCCGCGTTACAGTCATGTCGCGATGTCGTAGAAACATTGACCGTGTACAACTTCTTCTCTTTAAAGTGTTGTCATACCAAAGATTTTACCATAAATTAGGGGAAATTAATTTAAACATTTATTAATAACGCGTATTATTGTTGAAGGCTTTTTTAAATAGAGGATGGAATGTTATTTTAATGTAAACATATTTTTGAAGTTATACTTCTTTTGGCGCGATTGGGAAAAATGATGAGAGTGAATTTTTACGATGCGCGCGCACACCGACAGAAAAAAGCAACACCCTGAAGTTAGTTGCGAACCTTTGTGTGTCGTATCAGTACAAATAATCAGTGTGAATAAAGAAAAAAATATTGGCGTTTATGTATATCAATTCAATTATATTTATGACGGTGATAGATATTTTTTATTGATCATTTATCAGTAAAAATATTTATTTGGAATGTTAGTGGTAAAAGTGGTTTTAATATACTGTTTTAAGTGAATTTATAGATTTTAGGTTAACTGTTACGTATGTATGCGTTGTGTTATTATTTGGTATTTTTGGATTGTTACGCTAAAGAAGTATAACTTCTTACGTGCGTACATGAGTACACACACTCTTTTTTTTTGTTTTAATTTCAATGTGCTTATCATTTAATGAATAAAAAATATTATTATTATCTACGCATGTAATATAGTTAATTAATATTAATTATCTACATAAATTATATTAAGTACTACACTTAATAATTAAGTGACATAACTTATAAAAACCTTTAGGTATCTGTTGTTGTTATTTTACAAGGATAAGAGCTTTACATCATCTATAATATAAGTCGTTAAGTGCCATAAGATTAGTTTATGTTCCCACTAAGCTCCATTTTACTATCGGGGTCATTATAAACTCAACATTGGCAACACCGAATTCCCCCATCCGTTAGTCTAGTCGGTCGCGGCGTTTACGTTTCGTTGCGCACGCAGCTTGTAAGCACGAGCCGAGCAAGCTTGTCAAATAACAAAAATAAATACGATAAACATTGATCACTTAAACACATTTAAACGTTATAAATGAATGAAAAAAGGTCGATTTTCCTACTGCTGAGTAGAACCAAGTGAAAACAATACAAACTGTTTTGAAAACATTAACTCGTTCGAGCATCTGTGCATCGATTTTACTCAGAAAAACTACGTTTACAAATCTTGGATTGAAGTGTTCTAAAAATGAAATGTGATTCTGTGTTATAAAGGCATTTTGTGTTCAATAATCTAGTCAATATACCAGTGGTATAAATCTTGCCGTATTGTTGTTGTTACGGTAAAAGACAGTGGGATATTATTAGAATTTAGTGCGTGGGATAATTCAGCCTACACTAGTTCTATATTTACCAGTTTTGAGACACCAGTTGAAGTAATCGAGTTTAAGAAGCCATAACAATACGTGTTAAGTCCGTTGGATTACTTACGACAAAAATGATGTGGCCTTCATCACAAGCTAGTAAAATACTGACTTTCTTACTATTAGTTATAGTTTTGTACTGCATATCTATGGATACGTTTTTATTTTTAAGAATACAGAATTATAAGATTGATATGTTCGATGTTGTAAGCAATGAAACACAAGAAACGTCTACACACCAATCAGCGAAAGTCTTAGCGAATTACGAAGAAGTTACGTGGGTACCGTGCAATATAAACCCTCTCTGCCACCCAACAGTAAAAGCATTAATGGTAGACCATATCAATCACTACATTTATGGCCCATTATGCTCTATAGTCGATATAACTCTAAGTATTTCTGATAATATGCCATTTTTAACGCCAAATATAATTTCTTTCTCTCATGTTTTCATCGCGATTCTTGGCGCGAAACTTTTGACATGTCCAAATCTAGCATGGCGGCGAGTAGGTGTGGTTCTATTCCAAATTCGAATGTTTTTAGACGATCTAGATGGTCATGTGGCCAGAGAGAGAAAGCATATCAAAGGTGAGAGGTCTGAAGTAGGCTCTGTAGGGTATTGGGTCGATGGTATCTGTGATTTGTTAGGCGTTATAGCTATGATGATCGGTATTACTTTATATTTACGGAACAACCCGCCAAGACGTGGCTATAAATACACACCAGTGAGCACTTTGCCTTACCATCAACTAAAAGAAATTAATTCAACAGAGGATATAGAGAAAGACCATAATGCAGATAATGGCATCTCTTACAAAACTAAAGTAACTTTTCACAGAATTGTGCAGGTTATTGGGTTATTCTCCGGCCAAATGGTTCTATCTTCATTAACTTGGAATAGGTATATAGATATATATCAAGATTTATTAGAAAATTGTACAGAATACGATCTTTTTAGGCGCGAAACTACGTTTAGGTCGGGTAAGTTTTTTTTCGCGACAGCCTTTTGGAGGTTAGTGAATCCGCACAGCTATCTGCATCTTTTATCTTTTGCTATGTTTTGTGATAAAACATGGGGATTTTTGAAAACGGTACATTACAGCGGCTACCTATGTTTGGTAGCAGCTGTCGGTACTTCTGAATATTTTGTCGATAATCTTCGAACGTTCATCTTAAATGGTATGGATGGGCGGTGATTTAGATGTAGAAATAAAATTGAGATATCAACTATGTATGTTATTGAGGTGCTGTTAATTTGATATTTGAAAATTACTCATAATGGTTTGTTTCGAAGTTAATGCCAGTTGACTGCCTTATGACGTCATTATGTTATTAAGAGCCGCCATATTATTTTAATTAAAACTATTTTAATATTAGATAGGTACTAGTATTATTTTAATTTTATTGTCTTATATTCTTTCCGTTCAGTAATTTATTTTTTTATAATTTTGTAGACATTAATTAAATTAAATATTATTTAAGTAACTAGAACATTTTACAGTCATAGGGGAATATGAAATTAAAATGTTAAATGCGAATTATTATTAACCTTATGATAAAATATTGCCAAATAAAGCGCCCGAGGTTTCAACTCTTTTATCAACAAAGGTGGTTCATCACTGGTAACTTAACTGGCATTAGGCAACAACCATAGCTGTTATATCTTCCAAATTTTAATGGATTAACTAGTTGTTACTCGCTTTTATTATGGTTACGACCAGAATGTTGAACTTTTGACCCCTAATCTGTAATTATCTGAATAAATTTGTGGGTCAAGTTACAGTGCCTATTTTCGGTAGTTGAAAATAGAATATAAAACCAGTCGCTCCGGTTTCGTTATGGCTGCATTGTTTATGAACGTCTATATGTTAACGCGCCAACCACAGTTGTTGTAAGACTGGCAAGGAAATAAAAATACGAGAATAGGTGCTCAATATTTAGTCTTATGTACTATTAAAATGATATTGTAAACTTTTTTTCGACTTTAAGACGGGATAATAAAAAAATACTTGTAATACGGGGTAATTAAAATATCGATTAAATTTACCTCTTAGACAAAAGGTTCGTCATCAATATAGCACGTAGTGATACTGGAAAAAATTTTTTTAGACAAAAATATATATGTAGGTACGTACTATATTTAATAGGTAAGTACTTTATTTAAAAATAAGTATTGTTTTCTGTATTGTTTAGATATATAATGTTATGGTATTCTTAATTTGTTATTCAAATTACTATGTGAATCCGAAATAACAGACTAATGAAAGGGCTGGTTATTTCAAAATATATCACTGTCAATACACTTAGTTTGTAAGTGTTAAATATTGTGATATTTTATGTATTGATGGTTAAAAAAGTCACGATGTACCTATATAAATCAGTCATCGACGTAAAAACTTAGCTTGTGAAAAAGCTTCGTAATTATTTGTGCGGGACAATATTTGTAGGTTAATCCACTCTGTAGGTACTGAGTACTTAAAGCTCTACTAGTACAACAAAAAATCTTCAAAGGGTACAATTTGTACTACTTTGTCTCTTAAAAAACAAAGATGACATTATGTTGTAGTAGGTTTTATTTAACACTAATCTTCTACAATCTTCTGCTATCTGCTACCCTAGTACTCTGATATGTAAAGAACAATAATTTTGTAATTGACAGTACTTTTCAGTAGTACAGAATGATGAGACATTTAGTTTCCGTTATGCTGACGTCCGCACCATGAAATTTGGTGTTCAAAAATAGTGCCTAAATAGTGCTCATTTAGTGCAATAACCAAATAAATAGTGCATTTATAGTTTATGAAATGAAGGCTATTATAATAAAGGCTTGGACGTTAGCCTAACGCGTTATGCTAAAGCCCACATGATGGTGGTGATGATGGCTAGTCTGTGCGTCATGCTCGTGAACGGGTGCTACCTGGGATGACTGGTCAATCTTGGCATGGCATACATTTAATACTTAATAAAGTATTACCTTGTAGTTCAATAGGACTGGGAAATGCATTTTTTTTTTAATTTTAATTAAAATACGTAGTCAAATTACCGTATTAGATGAAACTAAATAATTGAAATCCTCTATTTTCGTTTCTTTTCTTTTTTTTAAATGTTATTAAATTAATTGGTTGTTTTTTAATAATTACTTTGTATGGTTCTTTGGTAGCGTTGATGTGTTAAAATTGTTAACTCATACAAAAAAATTTTAATCATCTGGCGATTGAAAAGAGTGGTTTGAGTTTCTTGCCAGTTCTTCTCACAGCTCTACCTCGTCAGCGAACTGGCTGTAGGTTAATTAGCTGACTTCATGTAATATTGACTTTTCATAAGTATCATACTTTATGATCAAAATGAAATAAATACTTTGACTTTGACTTTGACTTTCACACGTTGAACTCGAAAAATACTTTTAGTGTTCAGTTTATATACAAAAAACTGTTCTTAAATAGTGCCTTCGATACGCGAAATCTCATAACCATTACTTATACACAAACAGAAAATAGATATTAAAACAAAACTTTAAAAAAATAGAGAGTAGCGTTATACTGGCATCCAAATTACTGTTCTCGAAATAGGCCTATAACAGTGCAAAAACTTCAGGTGAATTAACAGAGTAAATGTGTAAAAAACATCGTCAAGTTCTTATCATAGTAATAGTACAGACACGTTTAAAAGTGCTTCGTAATATATTAAGTACCCATGCTTGTATTTTGATTTAAACTAATAGAACGAAGTAGCGGCTATTATTTTTAATGTGATCATATGTGGCATTTAAACATCTTTTTCTTTTTGTAAAAACAAGTTATTTATTTTAAAGTTTACATTATTAAAAATATATATTTAATAATCAGTCTTTGAGGCATACTTTGTGAAAATTTGGTTATTGCACTAAATGAGAACTATTTAGGCACTATTTTTTGACCAAATTCGACCAAATTCCATGGTGCGAACGTAAGCATAACGGACACGACATTTAATGTCATTTTTGTTTAACCTTAGCACTACTTTCCCTGTGCAAAATATAGTACACATAATGTTACTACTTGTTCTACTAGTAGAACTTAGTAGTACAGAATGGACTGACCTATATTTGAGAAGTAAAGAGGGATGTTATGCATGTAAGTACTTACATTAGACGTGCATTGAAGGAAAAGTTCGTAAAGGAACTTGGATTTATAAAGATGAATCCATTTCATAGTCAACTGAGCCTACAGCCCATTTAGCTCGCGGGGTCAGATGACCACTATCGGTTTTTTATGGGTGACTTAGAATCCGCAAGGACGATAGTAGGCTAGTACTTTAATTTATTAAAATGTTTTTGAGATTAATCTGCGGTTTAACGATTAAATCTATGTTCAATTTCTACGAGTTTAATTCCACATTTTGTATTTTTGTACATCTTGTTAATTGTTATAATTTGTGTAAAAGAAATCAGCTCTTACGTCAACTTGTGGTTAAAGAGCCGATTTACCATTACTTTTATAATTTATAAAGTGTAAATTTTTGATTGGCATTTCTTGGTTAAAAATAAACAAATTTTCGTTAAAGTATTTTTATTTTGAAATTGTATTTTTAAATCCTTGTTAATGTGTCAGCTTAAAACTGGCTCTCTTATACTAACCTTTTCTTCTTTTATTAGAGCAACTGAGCCGCGTAATTAGGCGACTGGGACCACAAGGAACTGGAATCGCGGTCCTAGTCGCCCAATAACATTTTTGAATGTGTCGACTAGGATCATTCTACGTCACATGGTTGGCCATGTGACGTAAAATGTACCGTCGCCAGAAAGAAGTAATGCAAAATTAATCTTTATAGTAATTATTACTTATATTTAGTAACAGTTAAATACGTACGTACCAGTTTAAGTAAGTACATACGAAAATACCAAAATCACCCAAATCGCATCGCAATTAAGAAAATATAGAGTCCGCGCGAATTTTATGGTCAAGGGGTCTTTTGTTTTAGAACAGGTTGTTGAATCGCCTGATAACTCGACCAATCACTGTTCAGCAGCTTATCAGAGGAGTATGAATATCCAGAGGGTCATTAGTATTTGCGATACTTGAATCATAGTTTGCGACGTGAGTAAAAACGCAATATTATTATGTATTGTTTCAATTTAATTTATTAGTGATCTTTAAGGCTGCTAGCTGCAATACATTAAGTAAGTGTTTGAAATTTATTCTTTTCATAGTTAAAAAAAATTGAGTTAATTATATTATATGTATATGCAAATCTAAATTAAAGGATAGAGTGATATTTGTTCAAATAGTTTAATTTCTTGTTATTATTATATTGATCAGTAAATATGATATATTACGTGCGGTACCCACTTATTTATGTATGTAGATATCGCACGTGGCACTTTTTTTGCTTCTGTTGAATAGGCCCAGATGCACAGAGTGCATATTGGCTTTACTTTGATGGAAAAATCTACTTTAAACGAAAAATATTATGTTTCATAATAGAATATGCCTATAAGGCTATAGATCCACATTCACAGATTTTTAAAGTAAAGTCCAAGTGCGGTTTGTAAATCTGGCCTTAGTCCCGGTCTCGCTCTATGCGATACTTAATATGATGAATGATGCGAAAAAATAAATAATTTTAATACCAATCTTTAAGTTTAATTTCGCATGTTTTTGCTGTTTAAATAACAACCATGTTCTGTCCATATTTCGTCTAGTTACAGAATACATAAAGTTATAATTAACGGATGTTTATAGATTTCTGACTGCATTATGTAACATCTAAATAAATTCGTTGCGGGGTCGGAGTTGGTAATTACCAAATTGTACCAATGTGAAATTGTACTAATTTGGAATTGTACCAGTGTCCGAAGCCTTTGCACTGCATTCCACAGTAAATACACCATTTGATCAAGTAACATAACCTTTCAAGCTATTGTTTTCACATAATACTATTATTAGTAACGGTATGCTTATTATCTGAATAATGGACACTTAAGTAAGTGTAGATGTATGTTATGCAAACATTGTGTGTCCACATGTATGAAGAATGCACTGCACTCTTGAGTGACTGATTCATCAACCAATACTTGAATTATGAACCAAGTAGGTCCTTTTTTACTCTAATTTTGAACACGTGGCGTGAAAAACATCACAGAATCGTCATGATCGCTACCACGAGGCAATTACAATGGTTACCACTTCTGAAATAACTGCTTTCCATCAGAGAGAGGGGGAAAAGTAGGTCATAATAGGTAAGTTTGTATAAGTAAAAGAAAAACGCTGTTTTACCGAATGCCGGTTGCTTATGTTATTCCCGTAATCCCACTTTATCCAAGCAGTTATTTGTGTAATAAGGTTCTTCCTATGAAATGACTCTAAACCACTTAAGTGGGGCGGTTATATTTTTGGTTTATTCACGATTTAAACCAACTATGTGTCTAAGTTGTGTTAGCCTAGTGGTTTAGATACCAGCCCGGGATTCAAAGACGGCTAGTTATAATGTGAATAATTTAATTTTTGTCCCATTTGGAAATCGAACACACGATCTCTTGCAGACTAGTCACACGTATTCCCACTGCGCCATCAATGCAGTCAAACATGAATGTCAAATGCAGTGAACTAATTAACTAACTAACATGAGGTCTATCACATTTTTATTTATTATTTATTTATTTCACACACACGTGAACATTTAATTTCTGCGTGTAAATTACAATGTAAACTAAATGCGCCACAATTAGTCCTACAATGTAATGACGCCGTAAGTTCCTAACGCAAGCTATAAGATAAACACTTCTAACGTGTCTAGCTTTAGGTCTATTTTTCCCAAACTTGTGTTTACAGTTACGATGTTCATCAGTTTAGTCACATTATCAACACGTGAATTTATAAGTAACTTCTTCAACTTTATTTTTATGGTAGAAGTGTTCAGTGTCAACTAAAATAACTACAATTCTTAAGCTCCGATTAAGTACTTGACACTTAATCGGACCTTAAGAATTGTAGTTATTTTGAGTATTTTGTGAGTTTTAGTGTTGCTTTCCTATTTTGATCCCAGGTACATTATTAAGAAGAGTGTGAAAAGACATCTGAAGCGGCCTCCAACCCAGGAGTTTGATACGATGGCTATTGAAATAGCGTCTATTTAGGTTGTCCCGTGTTCATCCTAAGACGTCTCATCCCACTCGTTATATTTTCTAAACTCAACCTATTTATGTGCCCAAGTCAACGCACAACCACAACACAAATTTCTTTTTAAATTCTTTATTCTATTCCTAGCTTAACCTATAGTAAAATTAGGTTCCTTCACCTCACTGATTGCCTAGAATTAAGCATAGTAGTAATTTTACCTAAACTTTTTGCCTTGTCACCAAACCACTTGTTCTGTACCTACGTATATACCTTAAAATCGTGAGACATGCGTGAAGTTAAGATGCAGAAACAATAGAACGCCATTTGCTGCGATTCAAACATACATTAATTAATCTTTTCATACACACACTGGTTACTTTTCTTTTGTTCGCTAATTTGTTCTACACCCAATTTCCTTTGGTCTTCTTTCTTTTCTCTGGCATACCCTTCTCCCCACACGGTCGGCAACACCTTGGTTGTGGTTTTTTTTCATAGTTTCTGCAATGGGAAAACAGCCATCTCTATAAGTTACGGTTACCACTTGTCATCAGGCGAGCAGTAGGTATACTTGTTTGCTCAGTTGTATATAAATGTTCTTTATTAGGTACCTATATTATTAGCAAATCAAAATCAATTCACTTTGCATGACACACACAATATTCTGATTATTACCTACCTACTAGCTGCGCCGTGCGGCTTCGCCCGCGCGGAATATGGTATATGTTTAATTAATAATGTAACTCGGAAATCACACCGATTTTCGAGATAAAACGTCCTATGTCCGTCTCCGGCACCGAATCTATGTACATACCAATTTTCATCGCGATCGGTTTAGCCGTTTAGGCGCTCAGTGTTAGCAAATACACAAACTTTCGCATTTATAATATTAACTAGCTTTCTGCGGCGTGGTTTAACCCGCGCTTATAATATGGTTTGTTGTATCCCTGACTGATTTTCGGGATTAAAAGTTGTGTATTACAATTTTCATCGAAATTGTTTCAGCTGTTTAGGCGCTGAGTAGTAACAAACACACATATACACATACAAACTAGGATACATTATTTAAAATATTTTATGTCGTCGATATTGAACAGGAAAATTGGGACTGTAAAGTTCCTGTTGTTGTATTTAAATTTATTGTGTAGTTTAATTAGGTTGTTAGTTGTTAGGTCAAATTTAGGTCATTTTTAGGTACTTATCATTGTTCAAGCTTATATAATTAGGTATAACTACGTTTCACCCGCGTTCATTTTATATCTTTGACTACTGCTCCTCTCCTGTCGCTATTAGCGTGATGTTACATAATTTTTACAAGAACTTGGCTATCAAACGCAAATAGAGTAATTTTTTTTTACTTAATAAATTTGCACAAATAGAGATTTTAGAGCCTAAAACCCGGACATGTCAACAGTTTTTTTTTATATTTATCCTCAGTTTCTGAAAGGCTAATCAACGATAAATTAACTAATTACCTGTTAAATTTCATGTAAAGAACCTAAAAGCATAATTTGATCTAATTATTTATTAATTAGATCAAATAAAACAGATTATTCATGTTTTTAGCAACCCAACTGGTACTTCACATGAGATTTACCGGGTGATTAAATTTTTCGTTGATCAGCCTTTCAGAAACTGGGGGTTAGTCTGTGTAATAAAACAGTTAAAATGTCAAAAAACATCTTTTTGTGCGTGTGTCGCGGGCGGCCTAAGACTTTAAATTCTTAAACCCGGACTACAAGCTCTAGTAAGTGGTAACAGACATGAGCAACAGCTCATGGACTTCTGCAATGCCAGGGACTCTTCGAAGCTGCTGCCTGATATAAATCCTCTTTTTAAACTTCTAGGCTATATTAGCCTACCAAAGTGACTCCACCCCGCCTAATGGTAAGCAGTCAGTGGAATCTAGAAGTGGTGGCCACCATACCATCTTCTTAAACTGCTGGTATGGTGGCCTCCACTATGGCGGCTGGGAATGGGGTTAGAGAAAGGGAATGAGGGAGGTGAGGAAAGAGAAAAGGGGGGAAATTGGGCCTCCGGCGCACTCACTCACCAAGCGAAACGCAGTAGTACGGATACTACTTTTCCGTCGATATTCTATGGGAGGGTAGTACTTCCCCGGACGATCCGGCCCATTTATGCTGAAACCAGCGTGGATCTACTACCGTCTGAGGAGGCTCTGTGGCGTTGTTTTTACATGAGAGTAGAATCAATACAAGTCATAACTTTTTAATTACCTATTTATCTAGTTGTTGCATTGTTGCATTGCACATTGTGTGATAGTCTGTAAAGTGCTATTATCAATATTATCAGTAACATGAGTGCGTTTGCCGCGTTTTATTCCTATGTAAGTACCTGCGCCGTTTTGTTTTAAAATTGTCATTTATAATATTACTAGCTGCGCCCTGCGGCTTCGCGGTAAGTGTTTAACTAGGGAACCAGAACGATTTTCGGAATAAAAAGTATCCTATGTCCGTCTCCTTTTTTTTTTTTTTTTTTTTTTTTTTTGTGTGGTGTGGGTTCTTAGCCTCTGATGGCTTTCACAACCTTACGCGGACTGTCGGTGAGCAGAAGGCTCTCAACCGTTAATGTCCGTCTCCGGCACCGTATCTATTTATATACCAATTTTCATCGAAATCGGTTCAGCTATTTAGGCGCTGAGTGGTAATAAACACACACACAAACTTTCGCATCTATAATATTAGTGGAATAAAAAAGTTGTATTTTTATATTAAACTCAAACTCAAAGCATTTATTTAATTTTGATCATAAAGTATGATGCTTATGAAAAGTCAAAATTACATGAAGTCAACTAATTAACCTACAGCCAGTTCGCTGACGAGGACTGGCAAGAAACTCAGGCCACTCTTTTCAATCGCCAGACAATTACAGTTTTTTGTATGAGTTACAATTTTAACACTCAACGCAAACAAAGAACCATACAAAGTAATTATTGCAAATCAACCAATTAATATAATTACTTATCAAGATTAGAAATAAAAGAGAGGATATTAATTCGTGTGATTATGTATTACTTATGTTATACATAGAGAGCCCTCCGGCCACTAGGACCCCATGACACCGCTCCCATGGGATACACGGACAATTTTTGTTAAATATTGTATGTTATCATTGTCATCCACAGGCCAAATGTAGGTATCCCACTGCTGGGTATAGGCCTCCCTTTGTGAATCCCAATTACCTATACCGATCTTGTGCTGCACCAAGCCAGGAGTTACCCGCGACCGACCGGACGAATCTTACTATAATAAATGCGAAAGTTTGTGTGTCCGTGTGTATGATTGTTACCACTTAGCGCCCAAACGGCTGAACCGATTTCAAAGAAAATTCGTATGTAGATAGGATTCGGTGACGTCACTTTTTATCTCGAAAATCGGTCTGGTTCCCGAGGGATACTATACATATTTTCGGACGTGGTCCATCCAGAGCACCCTTCCGAAGAGCACCTGCGCGGTGAGCACCTAGCCTAGTCCACGTTGAGCACCTATCAATATTTTTACCACGGAGAGCAGCTGCCAGAAATATTGATAGGTATTGTGCTCAACATGAACTAGGCTAGATGCTCAGCGCGCGGGTGCTCTTGGTGGAGTACGTTGTGGGGCGCAGCTGGTGTACAATACCTAAGTACCTACCTTTTTTAATTTTCATTAGGTTATTGATAGGTACTTGAGAGGCGACTAATGAATGCGGGCGACTCAGGATTTGTTATGGATGTGATGCTTAAACCTCTTTGTCTTTTGGCTGATTATGATTTTTTTCAATATATGGGAAACTAACGATTAAAAATTAAACATGATATACCAGAGGCCCTAGACAAGTAACAAAGATTGCTATTCTATTCATAGAATAGATTAAAAAATGTATTGGATTGACATATATATGCTAACGTCAACGCTTATGTCAATCCAATACATTTTTTAATCTATTCTCTCTCCTCTGTTACTTTGACTGCCTCTGTGGTTCGGTGGTACTGTGTATAGACTACCACTCAGAGTACCATTCAGAGGTCGCGGGTTTAATTCCTGCTAAGTGCAAATATTTGTGTGCATGAACATGTCTATTTGCATTGGTCTGGGTGTTTCCATGTATAATATGTATGTACTAAATATACGGGAATTCACGCGATCATGCATTAGGTATTTCAATCAAAATAAGGTATGTAAATACCTAATGCATGATCGCGTGAATTCCCGTATATTTAGTTCTATTAAATCATGCAACGCAAAAGTTTAAAAGTAAATATGTATGTAGGTATTTACAAAAAAAAGTATTTAAGTATGTATATCCGCATTCTAGAACCCATAACACAAGCTATAATATATGCTTACTTTGAGTCTAGATGGCGTTGTGTGTATCATTAGTTACGTTATGAAATATTTACCACTATTATGACCTACAAACCTTATACCTGTCCTTGTGTCCTTGCAATAATAATTGACACCAGTCCATATCGATTGCATTTGGTGCATTTTTTTCTGTAGGTACATATTTTTAGTTTTACCGTCTGTTTTACGCAAGGTTGTTCACAGAAGGTTGTAATATAGGTACATAGGTACTGTTAGTAGTAGATCCACGCTGATTACAGCATGAATGAGCCGGATCGACCGGGGAAGTACTACCCTCTCATAAAAAAGAGGGATCTTTAAAACACTCATACTTATTGAGTGTTTCAGTTGAAAACTTCTCAGTATTAGCAGAATCTGGACTGTACGTAAAAATGGTAAGAAAGAAGAAAGAATGAAAAACATTTATTGTGCTATAAACACGACGTACATAGGTACCAATATACAATAAAAAGTACATTTTTTTTTTTAAAAGAAAACAAATACTTATTATTAAACAATATTTCTTAAATAATTATGACTAATAATCTTAGCAAATAATTTCTAATATAATTAAACTAGCAGTGGTAACGTGGTAACAATAAAAATATGATTGTTGTGTTTTTGAACTCTGTCAAACTTACAAAACTTTCTATTCTCTGCTGTCAAGTGTCAAATGAGATGATTAGTTGATGACTCATGTCCAGTTCAATTTATTTGACGTGGCACCACGTGCTACATTAATCTAGAAAAATGCGACAAAACAAAAGTAAGTGTGTACGCCGCAATTATACACAAATTGGTTGGACACTCAGCAAACACCAGTGCCAAGTGCCAGTGCCACAAGGAGGTAACAACTTACAGGGAAAAATGTTTAGTGCTATGTTTATATTTTATAAAACATTTTCCCCTGTAAATAAGTTGTTATCATATAATGTATATACTTATCTAGTTATTAATATGTATAGTTTAACTCAAACGAAGTTGTGGTGGTCCGTGTATGTTGTATAAAGTTGCGTCGATAACGCCTAGTACCGCCAGTACGTCGTTCGCCCTGTCACTACTATATCGCTCTCTGAGAGAAAAAAGCGACACTAGTTGTGACCTATGTTGTATCTAGACCCAAAGTAAGCATATACACTGACGGACTCATAAACTGCATCAAAGTAATAGACGACTTTGAAATAAATATTTTAACCAAGTATGCAAACTTTCTATACAGATTAAAATTGAAACCTCTAGATTGGTTCGTGAAATTTAAAACAGCGTAGGGTCATATCCTTAAGTTTAAGTTTGTGTACTGGAAAGGACCTTAAGACTTTTTTGAAGAAAAAACAGAAATTTAAGGAAAATTGGTTTAATAAAAAAATGGTTTTAACAATAGACACAAACTTTATGCAAGGGTTTATTTGTTTTAATAAGGTGTATTACGGATTCTAATCGGTTCCGCATAGATTTTATTAGGGTTATTAAAAGATCTTGCGGAATATTGTCCCATTCTTCTGAAAGTGCTGTTCTTAGTGCTGCCACTCGTGGGCACAGGATTTCTCGCATATACAGCTCTTATTAAATTGTCCCAAACATGCTCAATGAGATTAAGATCCGGGCTGCGTGCTGGCCAATTCATTGTACGTATCCCAACCTCTTCGCAATATTGTCGAACTTTTGCAGCAGCGTGCGGCCGGGCATTATCCTGCATTAAAGTAAAATTTTCGCCTATGAATCCCATGTAAGGCACCACGTGATCTTCTAAGATCTCTGTTATGTAGCGATGTGCAGTCAAACCCCCTCTATTACCGTTTTGACGGACCATGTCTATGAACACAAGTTCTGTTCGCCCGTTCATCGATATGCCACCCCAGACCATACACGAACCGCCTCCAAAAGGAACACGCTCCTCAATGCAACTTTGAGCATATCGCTCCCCACGTCGACGATAGACTCTTCTGCGACCATCTGCACCATATAAACATGTCCTACACTCGTCCGTGAACAATACGGAGGCCCATTGCTCTTCTGTCCAATTTAAGTGATCACGCGCAAATCTTAAGCGAGCTTGTCTGTGAGCTACAGACAACTTAGGACCATTTGCTGGTCTAAAAGGGGTGATATCCGCTTCCTTTAACCTTCTTCTTATTGTTCGTGCACTCACATTTACTCCACGCACTTCATTAAGCTCTGTTTTGATCTTAACTGACGTGAGGAAACGATTTCGCAGGGAAGTTGTAACAATAAATCGGTCATCACGACCGGTGGTTGCTCGAGTCCTGCCTGTACCACGTCTCCTTCTGTAAGAACCTGTCTCCACAAACCTTCTGTATATTCTAGAAACCGTGGACTGGTTTAAATTTAAATTTCTACCAATTGTTCGTTGATCCAAGCCCTCCCGCACCAGTGCTACAATTTGAGCCGCTTGTTCGGACGAAGTATCCATATTATGGTTCAAAAACTCTCGATGAGTTAAAAAACTAACCCAACAATTCTGCTGGTAACAATAATTCAATTGACAAAAGAATAAAAAATCAATGCGAATCAATTTAAAACTTTGCTTTAAATAACACGCAAATCTGATACTACGAGTAAATTTTCTTTTCCCGGCTATATTCATTTGTTTTACTGCAGTTCTATTTTTAAATTATGCTTTTTTTAAGATTAAGAGCCAGTCTCTCCATATTTATATAATTTATTTAATCTAAAAAGTTTGCATACTTATTAAAAAAAATCATTTCAAAGTAATCCTGAACTTTGATGCAGTTTATGAGTCCGTCAGTTTATTTATAGCTTGTGATATGGGTAGAACCCATATCACAAGCTATAAATGTGTTATGTGGATAAACATAATAATATGTATATACACATAAATATTTGCACTAAGTGGGATGATTTGTATTTTTAACCGACTTCAAAAAGGAGGAGGTTATCAATTCGGGTCGTATGTTTTTTTTTGTATGTTTGTTACCTCATATCTCGGTCATTTATGAACCGATTTGAAAAATTCTTTTTTTATTTGAAAGGGTATACTTTGAAATTGGTCCCATTTTTTTATTATAAGAAATGGTTCAGTAGTTGTATGTTTGTTACAACAGAACTCGGTCATTTATAAACCAATTTGAAAAATTCTTCTTTTATTTGCAAGGGTATACTCTGAAATCGAGTCCCATGTTTTTTTTATAAAGAATGGTTTAGTGGTTTGGCTTCAATTTTATATTTTGTAACAAAACGTATGCAAGGAGTGAAGACGTGTAAAGCAACACGTCGATGTCTTTTGCGACGAATTTTCTGACATTGACATGTCCATGCTACAAGTGCGAAGTGATTTTCAAAATTCATTTTTTGTTAGAAACGATGGACAGGTGACCATTTGTGTCATTTCATTTTCAGCGTCTTCATTCTTTAGAAGCAGTAGACTATGGTTATCACTATAATTTGGTAGTCGTTAACCCAAGTTGGAGGTTTTATGGTCGTGAGAAATTATTTTTTTATTTTATTTATTTATTTGGCTCAACAACAATGAGTACACCATTACATAATAAAATATACAAAGCAACTTAAGTCTAAGTGCCCCATTACTTAAAGAAGAGCACTGCATGCACTAAATTACGCGCTAACAAACTAATAGTACATAGACTACAACATTAACAATTACAACAGCAACGGGCGGCCTTAAACCTGCCTTTACAGCACCACTGTTTATTTTTTGTATATCTATTAGGCGATTGCTCGGTCAGTTAAATTATGATTTTTGATGATTTTTATTGTTGGTAGATCATCACTTTTTTGTTTTGATTTGTTGTTTCTTGGATTCAGGGTTTAGCGATCAGCAAAAGTGTTGACAAGGACTTTAATATCTCTATTTACAATCTTACCTCTCGTCTCTACTTTCTTTCAAACGGCGCGGCGTTGTCTCATTTGCGCAGCACGTTACACATAATACACAATTAATTCCAACTAAAAGTTTAAAAATAAAATTATTTTTAGAAAAAAAAATGATAACCGACTTCAAACAATACCTACATGTTCAATCCTTAACTAAAAAGTAGAAAATAATATTTTAATTACTTCATAGCAAAGAACATTAAAGGGGAATCAACGCAATCCTTATACCTATAATACTTTACTATTTATAATTTTTAATCAGTTATTTTGGAGTCGGTGCCAGCCAAGAAGGATCTTTAATTCTGTGTTAATATTATTTTCTACTTTTTAGTTAAGAATTGAACATGTAGGTATTGTTTGAAGTCGGTTTTCATTTTTTTTCTAAAAATAATTTTATATTTTGTACCATTCGAAACAAGGATAGAGACAAAGTAAGGTTATATGATTGCTATATAAAAGAGTTTGTGGTAGAGACCCAGTTTCGAGTGTACATATAAATTACAAGCACTACAAAATATAAACAGTTACAACAGCAAAAATATTTCTTATCGCCTTTTACCATAAACCATATCTGGTTTCTAAGTTTATTGCTACTTATTTCCGTTGTGAGGCATTAAAAAGGCATAGGCTATAGGCTGTACCACGAACTATAATGTACCAACTGTATCATAATCCATTTTGCTGATAATTCGCTTAAAGCTGTCAAACTTTTAAACTTCTCTTGACTGGCCTGCTGACTGCTAAGCCGGAGGTCGTGGTTTGGATTCCGACCCAGGACAAATCTTTGTGTGATGAGCATGATTGTTTGTTCTGTCTGGGTGTAATTTATCCATAATATATATGTATTTACAAAAATAAAAGTGTATATAAGTAGTTTATCAGTTGTTTAGTACCTATAACACAAGCAAATATAATTGCTTAATTTAGGACTAGATGGCGCTGTGTGAATGTGGAAAAAAAAAACGTCTAAGATCGTGTATAATGCAATTAGGACATTTTTAAAATTGACATATTAACAGTGTACTTAGTTAAATTATTTTTAGAAAAAAAATGAATACCGACTTCAAACAACACCTACATGTTCAATCCTTAACTAAAAAGTAGAAAATAATATTTTAATTACTTCATAGCAAAGAACATTAAAGGGGAATCAACGCAATCCTTGATACCTATAATACTTTACTATTTATAGTTTTTAATCAGTTATTTTGGAGTCGGTGCCAGCCAAGAAGGATGTTTAATTCTGTCTTTGCAACCAACTTTTGTAATGCACGGGGCGGTAATTGCACGCGTGGGGGATATGCCTGAGTGCACTACCCGAACGCGGTCATACTCGTGAACGCAGACGTCATTGATAGTTGTGTTCAGATATACATAAAAAATTTGAAGCGCACTTATCAGATTCCGTTCGATTTCTTGTATTAAATCTATATTTTTCATTCATATATTTATTGATTAATCAAGTAGGTTATTTTTGCTAGTAGGTAGGTTATTTTTATGAAGGTCATTATGATCCTTCTTGGCTGGCACCGACTCCAAAATAACTGATTAAAAACTATAAATAGTAAAGTATTATAGGTATCAAGGATTGCGTTGATTCCTCTTTAATGTTCTTTGCTATGAAGTAATTAAAATATTATTTTCTACTTTTTAGTTAAGGATTGAACATGTAGGTGTTGTTTGAAGTCGGTTTTCATTTTTTTTCTAAAAATAATTTTATTTTTAAACTTTTAGTGGGAATTAATTGTGTATAAATATATTCAATATGGGTAGACCTACTAAACGTGCTGCGCAAATGAGACAGCGCCGCGCCGTTTGAAAGAAAGTAGAGACGAGAGGTAAGATTGTAAATAGAGATATAAGGTCCTTTTCAACACTTTCTCGATCGCTAAACCCTGAATCCCAGAAACCACAAATCAAAACAAAAAAGTGATGATCTACCAACAATAAAGAATTATCAAAAATCATAATTTAACTGACCGAGCAATCGCTCAGATATACAAAAAATAAACAGTGGTGCTGAAAGGCAGGTTTAAGGCCGCCCGTTGCTGTTGTAATTTCTCACGACCATAAGACCTCCAACTTGGCTTAACGACTACCAAATTATAGTGATAATCATAGTCTACTGCTTCTAAAGAATGAAGACGCTGAAAATGAATAGACGCAAATGATCACTCATCCAGGGCCACTTCGTTTTTAACAAAAAATGAATTTTGAAAATCACTTCGCACTTGTAGCATGGACATGTCAATGTCAGATAATTCGTCGCAAAGGCATCGACGTGTTGCTTTACACGTCTTCACTTCTTGCAAACGTTTTGTTACAAAATATTAAATTGAAGCCAAACTACTAAATCATTCTTTATAATAAAAAAATGGGACCAATTTTAAAGTATACCCTCTCAAATAAAACAAAAATTTTCAAATCGGTTCATAAATGACCGAGATATGAGGTAACAAACATACAAAAAAAAAAAAAACATACGACCCGAATTGATAACCTCCTCCTTTTTGAAGTCGGTTAAAAATGATAACAAGCTTGTTGCCAAGGACATCTGTCTTCAGGCGAATTTCGACTTACTTGCATTTAGATGAATTGACAAAATGACCTTATGGTGGGTCATTCATGATTCACTTGGTTCGATAGTACATATTGTATCACTAAATACTTATGGTAGTCGATTGCCGGATTCAGCATGAATGGGCCGGATGAATCGGAGAAATTAATATTAGTCTCTCAAAGAACACTGGCGCTTGTGCTTCTTCCGAGAAGTCTATTGTTTATGTTGTTGCCCGACTGCCGAAGACAAGAAGGGTAATGTTTTTCGAGCGTATCTATACTATTTTAGTAAGCGAAAGAGTTTGTTTGTTTGTTCGAACGCGCTCTTGAACTACCGGTTGGATTAGAAAAAAATTGCGTATGATAGCCCAGTTATCGAGAAAGGTAAGCTACAGGCTATGTAACATCACGTTACTGGCGCCGGGAGCAGAGCAGCAGCTAGTGTATGTATATAATAAGTGGGTATGTATGTCTATTTCTTTGGAACGCTCTACAGCCTAAATTTCTTAATGGATTTTAACATATGAGGTGTCATTAGATTCGTATTAATTGTGGGAGTGACATAGGGTACTTAATATTTCAATGTAGCGTCAGCACGAGAAAAGAAATGGGTCTCTTTCTTTTTACTTTGTTTTAGGTAGGCGGGTTTTTGGTTTTTTAATAATATATATTGCTTGTTTAAATTATTTAATACATAATGGGCCATCGCGAACATACTAGCGGGCGTGACCGTCGTGAACACATAACGGTCGTGACCATCGTGACAATAAAAAACCTTACTTATATAATTAGGTAATTAATTACTTATTGTTATACGAGCATATAAAGATGCTCAATGTATTTGGGTTGAAATACTTAACAACAGATGAGTCGTTTGTATCCTATGCTTGTTCACTTCATCTATACATAATAAAATTGGAGTGTCTGTTTGTAATATTGAAATAACCGTTTTTTACTACATGTATATGAATATATATACGGTGCATACACCAAAATCTACATGTTACGGCCCTTCAGTAGACTGCTGGTACTCCTTCTGCGATGGCTCTATAGTGTGTTATTAGGCTTTCTTGAAATAAAACTGTTTGAACGTCAATCAATTCCAGACTTTATTACGGCACTTTATGTAACTTTACAAAAGAACACGGTTAACTTAATACACATCTTGTTCAGACTCAACCTTAGACAGTTATAACTTTTTGACCTCACAGCACGAGATTCGAGTAACGAATGACCGGCCGATGAAATAATTTAAACTTGTTACCGTTCAGTCAATTGCATATTTATTTTATAAAAGTATAATGAGCAATAAATAAACAAACCGGAAGTGTGACATCAAATTCATCTTTAAAGTATAATTATTACTATTTAATTACTGTAAAATGCTAATAATTATAACAACTCGGCCATCCGTTAGTATTACGAGTCTCTCGTAATAAGCACAATCAGAGGTTTGAAATGCATACAATAATTAATAGTAGACACTTCTTACAGTTACAATGTTCATCTAAAAAGAAAATAAAAAAAATATATGTAACAAAATAAAATATTAAAATAAATTAAAAATTCAACCAGAATTTCTCAATTACATCATAAGTTCATTTTTAGTTTAATGATTTATTAAATAAATATATATGCCAACTTATCCATGGCCTTGATATCTAATCTAACTTGTACTGATCCTTGACATTTGATCAGTATTTATAGAATAACACTTACTCCTGACCCTTAACGTTGATCAGCACAGTCATATCTGACCCTTAACGTTGATCAGCACAATCATATCTGACCCTTGACGTTGGTCAGAACACACAATCACACCTGACCCTTGACGTTGGCCAGAACACACAATCACACCTGACCCTTGACGTTGGTCAGAACACACAATCACACCTGACCCTTGACGTTGGTCAGCTCTTTCATACACGATCCTTGACATTGATCGACACATTCATATCTAACCCTTGTCGTTGGTTAGTACTTAAATGTTGCTTTTAAAGATGCAAAGATAAACATCATTAATTACACAAACATGTCATACATTTGCTAAAGTAATTATGTAACGAAACTTGACATTATCTTAAGCAGTATGATCTAAATCAGCAATACGACTTATTTTGTTGACATAATAAACGTAACTTTAGTGAATTGATAATTTGCTTAGCATGACAGATTCTCGAATCATTCTACATTATGACCGTCATGAACATTCTCGGTTTCATTACTAGAGGAATCATCCTCGTCCGAGGACATTGATCGAGCGAACATAAGCCATGGGTATATTTTATCAATAGCCACTACAGCTTCATAACGCCTTCCCTTTCTGGTTATTGGGGTATCTTCTATAACAAACCTATCATTGGGGAGGTCCTTCTTTATGCGATAAGGACCTTGGCATTTAGGCTCTAACTTCTTAGATTGACCTGGTATGCCAACAATTGCCCTGACCACTCTTACTAAGTCACCTTCCTTAAAAACTCTATTGGTATTCCTACGTTTATCAAATTTCCGTTTATCTTTATCTTGTTGATTTTTAATTAGATTACTAGCATCAGCCCTGGTCTTCATTAAATCATTAACCGAGGGACTTGGAGTGGCTTCAGTAATTATATCGTTTAACAGACCTTGCGAGGGATTAGTAACGTTACACCCGAATAAGAGCTCTGTTGGAGTTGTCTTGGTAGTAGCGTTGATAGTAGTGTTAATGCCTAGCTGTATATCTGGTAAATGCTCATCCCATTTACCATTCGGCTTGTCATGGTTCATGGCACCAAGTGCAGACAAAATGGTGCGGTTGTAACGCTCCACCTGTCCATTTGCACGAGGTGTAGCGACCGCATTACGCACATGTTTTATGCCTAAATTGTGTACAAACGATCGGAATGTCTTGCTTGTAAAACTTGTACCTTGGTCAGTTATCAAGCGAGATGGTGTTCCGAAATAACTAAAGTGTTCTCTAAATGCTTTAATGCTTGACGAAGATTTAGTATTACGAACTGCAAATAGGTTAATAAATTTAGTGAAGGCATCAATTATTACAAGAATATAAGTATTACCACGCTTTGTACGTATAAAAGGTCCTAAGTGATCAGCATGAACAGTATGAAATGGCTTATCTATTTTAGGTATTGGGTGTAACTCTCCAGATTTTGAACCACTAGGCAACTTATGATGAGCGCATTCAAGGCATGACGACACATATTTCTTTACAAAGCGTCTCATTTTGGGGAACCAATACACGGATTGAATACGAGATAGTGTTTTGTCAATGCCGAAGTGACCAATGTCATCGTGATTGTTTTTTAAAATTTGCCACCTAGCACCTTTTGGAACCACCCACCTTTCATTGTTCTCACTGGTAATGCGGAAAACTCTCCCATTCTTAAGTTTGTAATTTTTAAAAATATCAACTGCTTCCTTACATTTGGCATCATTTAAAATATCAGTGATTCGCTTAATTTCTTCATCAGCCTGTTGTACAGTAATTAACCAGTCTTCAGCGTTAATAGTGAGAACGTCTATGACATGATCGTCAGCAGTAAATTTATCTACAGGACACCTACTCAAAGCATCTACATGGGCCATTCTTTCTCCAGATCGATGCTCAATTTCGCAATCAAACTCCATGAACTGTATCCACCACCTAGCAATTCTCGGAATCAAATCACGTTTGACTAGCGTAGACCTCAACGCGTTACAATCCGTTATTATGCTAAACTTAATGCCCAATATGTAAACCCTAAATTTTGCCAATGAGGCAATAATTGCGAGAGTTTCTAGCTCGAAAGAATGCAATTTCTGTTCATCAACAGAAGTTTGCCTGCTATAGTATGCTACTACCCTAAATAACCCGGTGTCATCTTTTTGCATAAGTATTCCAGCGATGCCGAATTTACTCGCGTCCGTATGTAATTGCGTTTCGGCTTCATGATTATATAATGTTAGAATAGGGCGTTCGCTAAGGCATCTTTTTAAAGTTTCGAATGCATTTGACTCCTCCGCATCCCATTGCCACGGAGTATCATTCTTAAGTAAACGCGTGAGTGGTCGCGCAATGACAGCGAAATTCCTAACAAATCTGCGGAAATAACTAGCTAAGCCTAAGAACCGTCTTACTTCGTGTACGTTCAGCGGCGTTGCAAATTTGGATACAGCTTCAGTTTTTAGCGTACCGGGCCGTATGCCTGAAGCACTAACCTCATAACCTAGGTATTCAATTTTGTTATAAAAGAAATGACATTTACTGAGCTTCAAAGTTAAACCGGCCTCCATGAACAAATCTAAAACATTCCGTAATCGTTCTAAACCCTCGTCAAAAGATTTTACCGGAATTAGGATGTCATCCATATATACTAGAACATAAGAGCGCACTGGAGACTTTTGTATAATTCTATTCATCGTGCGTTGAAACACTGATGGTGCATTGACTAGACCAAATGGCATCCTATTGTATTGGTACTGGCCATCAGGTGTTACGAAGGCGGTCTTTTCGCGGGAGTCTTCTGCAATCGATATCTGGTAGTACCCAGATGCTAAGTCTAAAGTAATATATAATGAACTACCAGACAATAAATCTAATTGATCTTCTATTCTTGGGAGTGGGTAATGTTCCCGTCTAGTTTTTCTATTTAGTGCGCGATAATCGACACAAAGTCTCCTTTCGCCTGACTTTTTACTTACTAGCACGATGGGACTAGCGTACGGTGAGTTTGATTCACTTATTATACCGCTGTCTAACATCTCTTGGACCATTTCACGAACTTTCTGTCTTTCCGTAAACGAGAGTCTATAGGGGCGGTACACGACCGGCTCAGAGTCTTCCAGATGAATCACCATTTCTGTTTCGGTTGTGAAACCAAGATCATAAAGGCTTTTAGAAAAACACTTTCCATATTCAGACAATAAGGACATGAGTTTCTTCCTTTCAGTTATTGTAATATTTTCGCCAATATTTACTGGTGATTCATCGTGTAGACTCTGGCTCTTTATATCCAACTTATTGACGGAAATAAAGTTATCAACAATTAAAGCGCGTGTTATTAGATCGCCTCGTTTAAAAGTAATATCTTGTGAGCAAATATTTTGAACTAAGACACTTCCTAGACATTGTTTTAATTGATATTCCCCAGGCAATAGATAATGTTCCATATTCTTAACACCCCTTACTGTCCCGTTAACGTATACGCTACCGGAATAACTGTCATCGCACGAAACGGAAACAACACCTATTTTACCACTCAAGATAGTCACATCATAATTGCAAGTTAATCTACATTTTTGGACTTTATTGTCGCCAACCTTCTGGAATATAACGTCTGTATCTGTTTTAATAATTTTGACAGTAGGTCTCTCTGTAAAAGTATGACCAAGTAAAATTGGTGTATTAATATGTGAATCGTCAACAACTATCATTTCGACGTTATTTTCTTGGACACCCTGAACTTCAACTGTAGCTACAGCAGACCCAATAGGGCAAAAACGGGTATTGCCAAACCCAGAGAGTATAGGACCTGTACTAGGTTCCCAATTAATCCCTAACAATTTTGCTTCGCTAAAGCGTATAAGTGTACCTTCGCAACCTAAATCTACTAAGCATTGTGATATTTTATCATTAATCTTTATAGGCATTTTGTACTTAAGACTTGTATCACCTGAGCTTTCTATTCTTAAAACCTTTTTGCCTTCGTTGGAGTTATTAGATGCTTTCTTTGGACAATCGTTTACTAAATGACCTCTTAAATTACAATTTGTACACTGCATCTTAGGCTTAGGGCAACGGAAATACGGGTGACCTATTTCATTGCAATTGTAGCATGTAACATTATTATATCCAGGCTTTTGCTGCATTTGAAGTTTATTGTTACTGTTAGGTAATAAATTATTGTGTTTGTTTTTGTCTTTGTCCCTTGTACGCAAATCAATATTACTATATCTGTCTTGACCTATTTTAATGGATTTAAAATACTTTAAAACCTGTTCAGGTTCACTAAACTCTACGGCTTGTGCCCCTAGCCTGATTCCCCCATCTTCAATACCAAATATTAGGCAATCTACCGCACGTTTACCACTAATTTCGCATCGATTTAATAAGTTCATTTTAGCGTAATAATAAAGCTCTAGCGATTCACCATAGCGGCCCTTTTTGCCTAGCATTTCGGTAAGAAGTTCGGCGTAATTATCGCGAGATGGAAAAGATTCTCTTAATTTATCTTTCCATTCGGCCCAAGTGAATAAAAGAGATGGTAGCCCTTGGTACCACGTTTTGGCAACACCACTAAGTCTAGGTAAGGCATAATGAACAACCTGTTTATCATCCCAGCTATAAATTTGTGCACATTCCTCTACCTTATGAATCCAAGAATCGACGGTTTGTTCCTTACAGAACGGGTCAAAGTCGGGTATTACATTATTGAGTGTAGGAAATTTGTCACGCTGAGCAACGGTCTTCGTCGAAAAACCTTGCATTACGTCTAAAAGCTTTTCAAATATATGCTGATTCAAAACATACCCAGTAGCTCCAGGAGTAGGCATACTGCTTTCACCGGCCGGCGCTTGGCGAGAACTGCTTTCAGCGTGATGTCAGTCGATGTGTTCACGCGGAGTAACTTCTTCCGCACGACGACTCCTTGGAGACCTGGATCGTGACGGCCGACTTGGGAGTCGCGATCGTGATCTCTTCTTTGTTCGTCGCCGGCGATCCGTCCTACGAGAGTGGCTGCTACTCCGCGAACCGCTACTCTCCGGTGTCCTGTGTCTTGGCATTGCAGATACCTCAACAGAGACAATGTGTACATTAGATTCTAATAAAATGCATTAATGTACTTATTGTACTTTTATATTTACTATAAAACCAATGCATGGTATATTACCTATATACCAATTTAACGACACGATATTAACTTGTATAGTTTGTATATAATCAGTGATTTCTTAATGTATAAAGTATTATACCAGACAGACAAAACAGCCAAATATTAATTTGAATTGATTTTTTGAAGAAATAAAAAAAAAAATTTGAAGGTAGTTATACTACTTCATACTAAATTAAAATTGGTAATATTAATTAAATTCATCGAAATTTTGTAAATGCATTACATCTGATACATAAAAAATATTTAAAAGAGGGGTACTTACGTTTCACTGCTTGATGTGGGCAAGTAGGATTACACCAGTTCTTAGTAAGAAACTGATGCAATCCCACTTCTGAGTTGTTACGGCCCTTCAGTAGACTGCTGGTACTCCTTCTGCGATGGCTCTATAGTGTGTTATTAGGCTTTCTTGAAATAAAACTGTTTGAACGTCAATCAATTCCAGACTTTATTACGGCACTTTATGTAACTTTACAAAAGAACACGGTTAACTTAATACACATCTTGTTCAGACTCAACCTTAGACAGTTATAACTTTTTGACCTCACAGCACGAGATTCGAGTAACGAATGACCGGCCGATGAAATAATTTAAACTTGTTACCGTTCAGTCAATTGCATATTTATTTTATAAAAGTATAATGAGCAATAAATAAACAAACCGGAAGTGTGACATCAAATTCATCTTTAAAGTATAATTATTACTATTTAATTACTGTAAAATGCTAATAATTATAACATACATGTATATGAATATATATACGGTACATACACAAAAATAACATTTTTTATAATTTTTGTCTGTCTGTATGTCTGTCTGTTTGTTCCGGCTAATCTCTGAAATGGCTAGACCGATTTTAACGCGACTTTTATTGGTAGGTAGCTGATGTAATAAGGAGTAACTTAGGCAATAAACGTATTGAGTATTGAGATTTGAGTATAGAAAAATTGTTTTATAAATAATAATAATACGCGATGTAACCGACATTTACGCGGTCGGAACTGCGGGCAACAGCTAGTGTTGTAATAAAAAAGAAAATTACCTAACATAGTAAAAATACCTTTGTAATCGCAACGTGTTTATAAACTACAATTATTAACACAATAAATAATTATATATTTATATTTATGACAAACATAGTCTCTAAGTGGAAGTTACACAATATAGTAATGAACTTTAAACACATACACAACAGCTACCGGGTACGAATCGATTCGCCAGTTCGTGGCACATAGCCAACTTTCGATATAAGGTCAAAACCCTTTGAAATATTGTTAACTAACTGCGCCCGACGGCTTCGCCCGCGCGTAAAATAAATTTTATCTCCCTCGGGAACCAGCCCGATTTTCTGGATAAAAAGTGGCCTATATACCGGCTTCGAATCTATCTACATACCAATTTTAAAAATCAGTTCAGCCGTTTAGGCGCTGAGTGGTAACAAACACACACATGCACACAAACTTTTGCATTTATAAAATTAGTAGGACTAGCGAGCCGTCCTCGCTTTGCATCGGTAACCAAATGTTGCGGTTGCGTCTTGGTACACTATTATCACTGCTCGGCCCCAGTTTAATGTTTTTTAATATGGATAGATACTTTACGCCGCATATTGCTGCTGTTTGACGGTTGTAGGTACGTCTTAGTTCGAGCTGTATTGTGTAACTAGCTTAGGTATAACTTAAATCACTTGTCCCACATTTCATCCACATTTTGGCTTGCATTTCCCATGGCGTAGTCAGTCCTGCCAAACATAACTGGCGGTTCGCCAAGGACTCTCAAAATTTATCTCCTTATTCACCTTGACATCATAACGAAGCTGAATAATCTCTCAATTTGAAGAAAGCTTGAAAAAGCTTTTTTGGTTGTTTAAAAATATTTAAAAATGTGTACCTAAGTACAATTTTATAGATCTTATCACAAGCGGTATCTGCTTACATTATGAACGGCTATTTCGCCAATATTTAATTTGAGCAACTAACTTTGCTGCTTTCTTGTAAATACATAAATAATAATAATAATAATACCAGCCTGTTTACTGTCCCACTGCAGGGCAAAGGCCTCTTCTCATATAGAGAAGGTATGAGCATTAATCACCACGCTTGCTCAAGGCGGATTGGCAATTTCAGACATTTAAGTCCAGGTTTCCTCACGATGTTTTTCCTTCACCGTTGGTCAGAAATGTCCAAGATAAACTTAGAAAATACATATGATTTGAACCCACTACCTCGTGTTTAAAAAGCGGGTGCCTTATCCACTAATTTTGTAAATACATAGTAAGTAGTAATTAAAATACCAGGCAAACAACTTGAACTGAAATGACATGCATTTATTTGTTCAAATGTGGATACTTATAGGTGTCATTACAGTGGAAGTCCAGCACATTTACATGGCATACAAATATTTATAATCTAAAATGTCAATTCTTCATACTAATAAAAATTAAAAAGTCAAATTACCTAACTTAATTAATTAATTAATTTGTACGGTAGTAGATCCACGCTGATTTCAGCATGAATGGGCCGGATCGTTCGGGGAAGTACTACCCTCTCATAGAAGATCGACTTAAGAGTAGTAGTATCTGTACTACTGCGTTTCGTTCGGTGAGTGAGAGCGCCGGAGGCCCAATTTCCCCCCTTTCCTCTTTCCTCACCTCCCTCGTTCCCTTCCCCTAACCCCATTCCCAGCCGCCATAGTGGAGGCCACCATACCAGCAGTTTAAGACGATGGCTTTTGGTATAGTGGCCGCCACTTCTGGATTCCACTGACTGCTTACCATCAGGCGGGGTGGAGTCACTTTGGTAGGCTCTAATATAAAAAAAAAACTTACTTTATTACCAATTTATTACATAAAATATGACAATTAAATTCAGGATCAATAAATTCATGCACAATTACAATAATAAAATGTCAGAATTTATAATTAAGGACAAGTATAGAATAAAAGCATTTCTCTACTAACCATCCATGCAGTTGTTTTTTTAAATTTACACAAATTGTTGTGGAATGTGATTAAATACTTTTATATACATTACATAACTATTTCTCTTACCTATCTCTGTACGTATGAACGGAAGGACTAGTTTGTCAGGAATACGTGAGCTATATTTGCAAACTGTCTCGTGACGTGTATATAATTCTAGATTTGTTTTGACGAACATACACAGCTCAAAGATATACAAGGCAACATTAGCGGTTTCAGTTCGCGCATATGCATTTTTTGAGGCAATTAATCGGCATTCGAGAAATCTGCCAATCTTAACGCGCGGCACGCAAGTGTCATTTGATGATCTACCAATAGCGTGGTCGAAGTTCTGCGCAGCCGACGTCATTGTTCAAGATGTTGGGCTGTATACTATAACATTACATCATCAACCAGAATACGTCATGGTCATAGACCGTTCCCTCAGCTTAGCAAAATGATTCCGCTTAGTCTAAAGGCAAGAGGTCAGTAGAATCCTGAAGTGATGGCCACCATTTTAATAGCCATCGTCTGAAAATGCTGGTATGGTATCGTGATCTTCACTATGTCAGTTTTAAGATATGCTTCTAGATTTCACTGACTGCTTACCATCAGGCAGAGTGGAGTCACTTTGGTAGGCTTTTATAGAAAAATGCTTTTTTACGTCTCGCTTGACTCACTGAACACGTGTGCTGGTAAAGAGTTACAGGCTTTAATGAGTAACATTCAAGTATTTAGTATGCCTATTATTCGCTATGTCTGACGTCTAAACGCGTTTCTTGTAAAGTACTCATTGTCATATTAAATTAAACTTACTTCGGTTACGTCGATGGTGACGCAAACAATACCGATACTTCGAAGTAGTAGCAGTGCGATTGGCAATTTTAGCTTGTGTTGCAATAGGCAGACGATTTAAATTTCTGTATTGTAGTATTTTGTATTATAAGTATGGCTCTCTTTCACTGAAAGTGATAAATTCGGAATTTTACATGATGACAATAGTAAGTGAAAAGGTAAACACGGTAGGTAGGTACTTAGCTTATTTTCTTGCTGTAAAGGTAGTCGAATGTTCACAAATAGAAATTATACGTAACTAACTATCCGCAGCGCGCTTTCATCCGCCTTGAGTTACGCTTTTGGTTACTGCTTCGCTCCCGTGGCTCGTAGCGTGATGTTACTTACCCTATAACCTTCCTTAAAAATTGGGCTACCTACTGCAAATAGAATTGTCAAATCTGATTAATAGTTTTAAAGATTAGCGCGTTTAAACAAAAAATATCTCTTTATAGATAGGAATTCCTGGGCCACAAAGGATTCAGTATGAAATATCAGTAAGTGTTTGTATGTTTTAAATTCCTGTCTGCAGCAATTGTCTGTATGTATCGATGACATAACTCTGTATTGTCCAAAGGTCAGAGTAAGGCCAATTACACCAATTAGAATTGCCGACGGCTAAAGCAAATTGAGATATTATCTTTCAATTAGTTATTTGACTCGGTAATGAATTTATACGGTCTAAAACTAATACAGTCGCTATTTTTTTATTGTTTTATGATGTACTAGCATTCTGCGGCGTGGTTTCACGTGGCGTCTTAGCTTAGCTCTGCTCCTGTTGCCAGTACCGTGATGTTACATAGCCTATAAATTTCCTCAGGAATTGGGCTATCATACGCATTAAGAAATTATTCAGATCCGACTGGTAGTTTCAAAGATTAGCGCATCCAAACAAACAAACTTTTCCGCTATAAATAAAAGTATGTATTAATGATAGACAAAGAGTTGTGATGTTATATGATTTAAAATGTTTGTAAAGAGAAATAATAGGGTCCTACGTAACTGTTATTTTTTCTGCTAGCCTGCATTATACCACAGAGCCATACCATCATCCCACACGGGGCTTTTGCCCAATGCAAAGGCAACAAAAAACAAATATACCATACTATTAGCATACATTTCCTCACAAACATAGGACAACGATAGTCACGCGACTCACGCTACCTTCACCGACGAATCGCAGCCCTACGACACATGCTTTGGGTTCGAGGTCAAACGTCTGTTTTGTAAACAAACACGTGGAATCCCCTAATACAAGGATTCCTAATCTTTTTCAGGCCACGCCTCACTTACAAGTTTTAATTTTGTTACGACGCCCTACTTTATCTGCGATTTGAAATAAAAACAGTATAAAGCAATGATATTATATTTAATTCACAAGGATAAAGTTATTTGTTATTTCTTTCAAGATATAATAAGTAATGTATGTATTGTAAATGTCATTATGTTGCTATATTATTGCATTGGGATTAAACCTATCAGATAATGATAGAGGATCGAGTCACGGCGCTCTTCTTTACTTTCTACGGCGCACAGTTTTGGAACCTCTTCCCTAACAAATGCCGCATATAAATTAACATGCACAACTTATACCGGCATTAGCCAGCATAACAACTCCCTACCAACTCTATTATTGGTGCATTACTGTGCATTCGACTGCTTGACCTTGAAATAGCCAATCACAACGCAGCTTTTCCGTGCTTTTAATTTCGTCGCGTTCCTGCGCCTTATTTTTGTGAGCTCGATTCGGAACAATATGTGTCAAATTCGTTTAGTGTTAGATATGTCTTCTTCTTTGGTGTCGATTGCATGTCACCTTTATTAATTAAATTTTACTAGCCCAATAAGTTTTCACCTTGACTGCAGTGTTGGAGGTATCCATGAGCTCCTCTGGATTGCACGTGTCCGGGCATAGACTTATACTTACTAACATTAAGTTACTTTCTTCTCATTTACTTTTTTTGTCTAATTTCAGTGTCTTAACTAAATAACGTACATTTCCTTACAAGAACGCTACTCAGGCGTCACGCCACCTTCACCAATAAATAGCAGCGATTATCAACCGATTAGCTTTGGGTTCGAGGTCAAGCATGATTTTGAATACAACACGTGGAATTCCCTAAAATAATCGACTGCCTTTTAGCGCAGTGGGAGCATAAGCTACTGCTGTTATGAGTTCGATCTCCAAAGAACGAAATTTTGCGTGACCCATAAATATTTGTTCCGAGTTTAGATGTATTTTGTGTTCGTTGATTATATGTTTGTAAAGTCCCCCGCGTTTCAGGCCTTGCACTCTACGTACTAAACATAGAACATTGTCACGCGACTCACGCCACCTTTACCAACGAATGGTAGCGATCAAGGTTCTCGTAATTTTGGGTTCGAGGTCAAACATGTTTTGTACACACGTGTGATCGTACGAGCGCTGTGTAGACAAAACTTTCAACGAAGTCAGTGCGGCCGGATGGTATAATATTTATAATTAAGCCTAGTTTTGATATGTTGGAGAGCGCCGGCAGTCCAAATACCTCCTTGGTCTTCTTCCTTTTTCCTTTTCCTTCCTCATCCCCTTCTCCGTGGTCGGCAACGCCTTGGTTGTGTTTTCTAAGCATTATTACTTCTGAAATGCTTGAAAAACACAGCCGTCTTACCACTTACCATCAGGTGGGCCATATGCTTGTTTGCCCTCAAAGTTGTTTAAAAAAAATACGGGTTAGGTCTGACCTAGGTTTTAATTATTAGTAACTTTTATGGATGTCAAAGTCAAAGACATTTTAAAGTCAAATAAATTTATTCATTTAAGTTAATTGAATTAATAGTTATGAACGTTAAAATTACAAAATGTCAGCTAATTAATCTAAAACCAGTTTGCTGTCGTAGGGTAAGGCCAATTTGAAACACTGGCAATAAACTCAGGCCATTTTTTTATCGCCAGATTGTTAAAAAAATTATAAGGCGTTACATTACAATTACAAATAGCAGGCAAAGTGATGCAGGCAATACACTGAACTAAGTACCTATATCGTTTTCATTCATAATCATAATATTATTTTCATAGAACTGAAACGCCCACGACCTAACCTTGCAAAACATCCGACGTAACGGCTGTTCCACGCTTTAAAGGTGTAGAGTTTGTTGACTTTATCGTACGACATCTTATCTAATTATAATATTAATGAAACTCGCGCGACTCTCGTACGATCGTTCGTAACACATCCACGCGTGTACTTACGTCATTCTAAATCCGGTTGTAATCGTTTGTTTATTTTGGTTTATTGTATAGGTAAATCAGCAGTAGATTAGTAGAACTGGAAAAAGACCGTTAAACAGTCTGTAAAAGTTTTTTCCTGATAGACTCGCGTTTGACCACCATCTCGTCTGGTATTAAACAACATGCTGTACCTATCTTTTGATTTCATTAAACGTTAAACTGATCATGGTCAGAGAACACAGACTCTTGACAAGTTGTTTCACTTCTTTTTTTTAGTTTCCACTTCCAGTAGCTCGGTTTTGGTTAGTATTTTACTGTTCTGGCTTTGAGGGAGTCATTAAGGATATGTGGGTGGAATTGTTGTTGACTTTGCTCATTAATTTTTGAACTATAGTTTTTGACAGTTTAACATTTAAGTTTGTTGCTTCTTTAGTTCTTGCTAATCTTACTTTGTCTCTATCCTTGTTTTTAATGGTAGAAAAGAAAAAGACGCAGCATAAAGTAAAGATTTAAATAATACTGCGTTAAGAGGTGGTGTTAGGCTCCCCTGCACATTTAATTTAAACGCTGTGGACAAGGCACATAACTTATCGAAAAGTTGTTAAATAGTATAGAAAAAGCATCTCACTAAGCCGCCATAGTTGATGCCATCATACCAGTATTTTGGCTCATGGAATGGTAGCCAACACTTCCGGATCCGGATTTTGTTTTAGGCAGGCGAGCTTTTTTTTAATAATCTTATTCAGAAGTTATGCGTGAAATGTCTTCACACAAATTCTATCGTCCTCATTAATACTTAATTCTGTCTCGATATAAATTAATAAGTACATAATGAAACTCTTCATAAGTAATTTGCACTAGATCAGTTTTTTATCAGGTCATATGGTGCGATGTGGTGTTATCGATAATAATAAAAACAGACCAACGGACAGACAGTTTCATATCCACTCTATTTATAAATGTTACACTAAACCGTTTGTCGTTGTCATAATATTTAGATATACAGCTCGTTTAAGTGTAGGGTTGACACTACTTACTTTGCATGCTACTTGAAATTGTAACTTACAAAAATTGTAATAACCTGGCGATTAAAAAGATTGACCTAAGTTTCTTGCCAGTTTTTTCATGCCTACCCTTCGTTAGCGAACTGGCTGTAGGTTAATTGGCTGACATTTTGTAATTTTTAACGTTCATAAGTGTTAGTTTAATTAACATATATAAATAAATATATTTTTATTTTCATTTTACTATTGTATAGAAGTGACCTTTTGACATCGGAGCAAAGTTCATTCATACTACTTGGACACGATTTCCAGCGATCATTTCTCCCACGTACATGCAAGCTATGAAACGTACTGCAGTGTTTCTCGACCTTCTTCAAACGAGTTTTAGAGCTGAATAATACTACGGTAGACAGCACCTTCGCAGAGCTCTTGGAATTGCACAAGTCCATGAGCGACAGTTACCGCTTACCATCAGATGGGCCGTTAGTTCGTCTGCCACCGTAAACATCTAGGTAATTAAAAAATTCTTACTTCTCATTTCCTAATTACGGGTCGTTACCTCATGATATAGCGTTAAGACGCTTTTTGAGGTATTAGACTAAGGTCTAAAACCATAAAATATAACACGGGCTATTTAAAGTATCGACATACGAGCGAAACCGTGGGCAGACACTAGTCTATTGTGTTTAGCTGCGTTTGCAATGACTATGATGTAAGGCAGGATGAATAAATTTAAACATCCGCAGTATCGCTAGTAGAGTTTTTCATACAATTAAATGGCGTACGTATGTGTTTAGTTTAGTCTTTATTAAACGACTGCATTATAAAGGTACTAGCTTCCCGTAGCTCGGTTTTACCCGCGTCTTTGGTTACTGCCCTGCTCTCGTCGTCAGTAGCGTGATGTTACATAGCCTATAACCTACCTCAAGAACTGAGCTATCATACGAAAAAATAATTTTCTAATCCGACAGGTAGTTCGAGGCTAGCGCGTTTAAACAAACAAACAAACGAACAAACTCTTCCGATTTATATGAAAGTTGTTTTCTATTCGTCTATGATAGTATTAGCATCCCACGGCGCGGTTTCACCCGCGTCTTTGTTAACTGCCCTGCTCCCGTCGCCAGTAGCTTGATGTTACATAGCCTATAACCTACCTCAAGAACTGGGATATCATACGCAAAATTAATTATTTAAATCCGTCTGGTAGTTCATTGAACCCACAACCTCGTGCACTCGTGCGGCATGAACATTGATTACTAAGCTTACTCAAGATGTATTATTAATTTAAAAGCCCAGTTTTTTTTAAGTAAAGTGTAAGAGAAACTTTTGTACGTGCCTGATTTCATACTTCAATCTCGTGTTAAAAAACAGGTGAATTTATTAGGTCATCACGTTTTGTGTTTTTATCGCTTGTATTTCTTTACAACCAAAGATTTGTTCGGCTTTTTGTACTTAAACGTTATTCGGTCATCGAGGCCTGATGTTTTTACCTTGGTTTTTCAATTGTTAGCCACAATGTAATGACCTCTGTGGTTTATGTGCCGTTGTGACCACAAATACAAACTTGGCACTAATTGTAATGACTGGACTATTTGATAAACAGAATCGGCAGTAGAGATAGGATGAATTAACACTCAAAAGTTGAATAAAATTTAAAGGTTAAATATTTTTCTCAATGTCGTCAACATGACGTATGTTTGTGCATGTCCTGAATAAATATTTTTTCTTTCTTTCTTTCAATACCGTCTAATAAAAGATCTTAGTTAAGTATCTACCGCAAAAGTCGGATAATACTAAACTTTACTATGCAAGCAAAACTCACAGGCTGTGCATGCGCCGCATCGATACGACTATGTAACAACACGTGTAACTTTTCTGAACGAATGTTTGTTTTGTTTTGTAATAATAAATGGTGTAACTACGGCATCAATGCCCTCTATAAGCAGCCAGTGATATTTTAGAACGAGCGAGCACGTGTCTGAAACGCATATAAGAGTTGGACAAAAGTAGGTATTAATTTTTTTTATTTTGTACCTGATAAGTGGCAACAGCCTTACCCTCCATTGCAGGATACCTAATACCTATATACTGTACATGAGAGGGGAAACGTGGATATTATATACCTCTGCTTATCTCTTCGGTGAAGAAGGCTAATGTTAGATTTACATTGTAGTTTCTGTTGTTTTTTGCCCGACTGCCGCAGTCAAGGAGGGTAATGTTTTTCGAGCGTGTGTATGTATGTATGTGAGTATGTATGTCTATTACTTTAGCAAGCTCTACAGCCTAAATGTCTTAATGGATTTTAACATAATGAGGTGTCATTAGATTCGTATTAATTGTGGGAGTTAAAAATAGGTAAATAGTTGGAAAAAATAGGTTTCTTTCCTTTAACTTTCTTTTAAGCAGACAGGCTTTTTGGTTTTTTTCAAATATATATTGCTTATTTAAATGCTCCAAAGGCCCAATGGACCTCTTTTATTTAATGACATCACCTACAGAAACCTTTTTTAAAATGTTTTAATTGTATATTTAACACATTTTAAAATAGTTTGTCACTCATGCAAGTAATAAACAAGATTGTCATGATTTGACCTCAAACGAATGCCTTGAACATTAGGATTGAGACAAAGGTCACTTAACAAAAACTACTAGAATTAATTAAAAGCCACAACTTTGAAGAAGAATTTAGAACTTAAATGTTTTAATCATTAAGGTCTGAAATTGTTTGAAGTTATTGGTGCGTTTAATGGTTTTGGTTAATATAATTTTATGTGTTTCGTAATGTTGATCACACCCGCAATTAATCGGACAATTGGTTTTCTTTATAAACTTTAATTTATGATTATTTAGAAATCCGATTTTTCGGTCGACGCTGAAGCGCTGTCAATAATAGACATATTGACATTTTGTAAAAACGATTACGCGCAAAATGATCAATGAGGTTGTATAAAATATTTTCGCCAACAGTTGGCGCCACTTTTACTTTCATATTGGTGGCCCAATATGAAAGTAAAAGTTCAGGGTTTAACTCTGTAAAAGCGCTTGACAGCTAGACTTGACGCTGTCACCTCGTGAGCGCCATTTTAGAAAACCCCTCAGCAATTTTCTTTCGTCCAAGCACGTGAATTATCCATTTTGTAAATTAAACATTAATATTGCCGAAATTAACACTGAAAATTATATATTTTTCTAAACTTTTAATTTCATAAAATCGGATTTTTGAATAAAGATCGTTACAAACCCACTGTCATTTGTCAACAAATCTTACGGTACAGGTGTTCGTGTCTTATATTTTGAAACTACGAACCAGAATACGCAGCGTGGGCTGTCCTTACACGGTACTACATATTGCAAGTTGTGGGTTCGACCGGTCATAGTGGCGAGACTTAGTGGAGGCCTATGTGCAGCAATGGACTTCTATCGGCTGAAATAATGTATTTTTATTTGAATAAATGATATAATTTGATGATCATGATCCATACTAATTATAAATGCGAAAGTAACTCCGTCTGTTACGCTATCACTCCTAAACCACTGAACCGATTTTGATGAAATTCGGTATAGATAGAATAGACCTTTAGTAAACATGCACTATCTTTTATCGCGAAAAAATGGTTTGAAGGGATTTAAATAGGGGATGAAAGTTTGTATGAAAATTTCAATGTATAAACAGAGACATGTTCATGATTAGTAAAAATATATGCGATAACCGGCATTCACGCGGGCGGGCAACAGCTAGTAGATAGATAAGTATATAGCTTCAAGTTAAATAGACCAAGTTTACGAAAACAAATCTTCATTTCTCTTCCTGGTTTGATAAAGAATCTGCTTACATAGCGAAAGAAATTATTGTAAATCGGCAATGTAAAGTTCTAAAGGGTCAAAGTACTAATACTGCATAAGGCTCGTATTTATAAACGCATCTCAGGTATTGAGTTGAGTACGCGCACTTGAATCACACCCCTGTCTCTATCTAACTAGGGGACCGTAGTTAGAAAGAGACGGTATTAAGTACGCGTACTCAATACCTGAGCTTCGTTTATAAATACGACCCTAAGTAATAAAGACGTAAGTACACGATACAAGCTACAGAAAAAGCATCCTTAACATATTTAACATTAGGTCCTATTTTCATGATTTGTTTTTTTACTTACGGTGCTGTATATATGTATGAATGTATGTAAGTATTTATAACTGTATTGTAATCTATTTTATCTATACTATTATTTAAAGCGAAAGAGTTTGTTTGTTTGAACGCGTTAATCTCTGAAACTACCAGACGGATTTGAATAATTCTTTTTGCGTATGATAGTCCAGTTCTTGAGGAAGGTTATAGGATAAGTATCATTACGCTACTGGCGATGGGAGCAGAGCAGTCAGCAACGACGCGGATGTAACCGCGCTGCAAGACGCTAGTTATAAATAATTGTCACAAAGCAATATTTGTTAGCCTATGAATAAGTGTAGACTTGTTACAGTCCATTACACAAGTTTGTGATCCTTGACCTGATCAAACAATGGAGACAATCAAGATATATTTTTATTAGGTGCAGTCATGTTTTTATACTATGTATTAATTATTTATATTATTATATTATTTTTGTCGAAATGGTCCAGTGGATAAGGTACCCGTTTCGTAAACACAAGGTAGTGGGTTCGAATCCGGGCAAGTACCAATGTGATTTTTCAAATCATATGTACTTTCTAAGTTTATCTTGGACATTTCTGACTGATGGTGAAGGAAAACATCGTTAGGAAACCTGGACTGTAATTGCCAATCCGCCTTGAGCAAGCGTGGCGATTAATGCTCATACCTTCTCTATATGAGACGAGGCCTTTGCCCTGCAGTGGGACAGTAAAACAGGCTGGTATTATTATTATTATTTATTATTTTACACATATACCCTCAAGCGTGTCTCTTTAACGAGGTAAGCAGAGGCATAATACTTTGCTACTTTTGAACGAGAAATCTAATTACTTACAGAAAAGTAATCCCCATAATGTTGATGACATTTTTTTTTTTAATAGAATTTCAATGGCAAACACGTGGCAATGAAGGTGTTTAGAAAAATTTTCGCCACCAGTTGGTGCCACTTACGTGAAAGGTCTTCAAAAAAATTCAAAATCATAATTTAAACAGCTTAAAATCAATAGAATCGTTCACGGTTGATTGGTAAATTGAAAGTGCTTTGACATTAACCTGGACCTGACGCCTCAGCGCTGCCCCCTTGTGGGCGCCATTTTAGAAAACCCCCATTACACCTGATGTTAATTGGTACATAGTAGTTCTCTCTAAGATTAGAAACAACGCTAACAAAACACAATTGACAAAATGAAGTATGTGTGGGTTGAATTCATTTAGCGACTAACATAACTTATAGGAGATTCTGACGCTTTTGAAAGTGTGGGAAGTGATGTTTAACACCCACCCACGCCAAATTTTTTTTTTATTTTTTTTTTATTTATTTATTGCCTACAGTGGCAGACGAGCCAACAGCCATCAGGTGGGCTGATGGTAAGTGGTAACTGTCGCTCATAGACTTCTGCAATGCCAGGGGCTCTGCGAAGCCGCTGCCTACCGTGCTCTCTTTAAACCTCGTTTGAAGAAGGACATGTCATAGCGCTCGGGAAACACCGCAGCTGGTAGTTCGTTCCAGAGCCTGCACGTAGGTTGGAGAAATGAACGCTGAAAACGAACCGTGCTAGACGAGATCGTGTCCAGGTAGTATGGATGAACTTTGCTGCGATGTCGAGTGGTGCGATGATAGAAAGGAGACGATGGCACCAAGTCAAACAGTTCTTCAGAGCACTCCCCGTTAAACATACGATAGAGCACGCATAGAGAGCCAAAGTCCCTCCGCTGCTCCAGTGACTCCAACTATGATATTTTACATGTACCTAATAGGGGGGCAAGTCTTTTGCCATTTAGCCTACCGCCACCTCTTATAACAGTAGATATTATTTTAATATCACTTTGTGTTGTGTCTTTTTCTTTTGTGCCATTAAAAACAAGGATAGAGACAAAGTAAGGTTATATAAGATTGCTATAAGAGGTTGTGTTAGGGCCCCTGGACGCAGTTTGAGACTACGGGCTAATACTGAGAATTTGTTCAAAGTAAAACGCAATATCATTTTAGCACTGCGTGGCAGTTCATATACAGAACTCTTGAACAATCAAAATAGTCATAAAAATCTCCCTCCTTAAATCTCTGTCTCCTCTGTATATTTCCACATTTTAATTGTACTATGAACGTGGCTTTGTGTAACAGCTCATGTTTCGCTACCGTCCATAACAACTAGCTGAATTATTTAGCAGTCATTCAATAAATTTTGATAATATTCTAAACGTGATCGTGTCGTAGTCGTGTCGGCCAGTATAAAAACTTGACTTACATTCAGTGGTCAAACAGACATTGATAGCGCATGTCTCGCTATCCACTGGCTGACAATAATTAGTTTAATGCATAGTGTATGTAGTGTTAGCTTTAAATGGTTGTACATTAGCATAAGATATATTATAAAATAAAAACTTCAAAATTCTGATTAACTAAATCAAAATACGAATTACTTTCTGCTAAGTAAACTTATTTTTAAGCTTTTAGTTTCCCTCCTTTTTTTTTAATTATTTTATTTTACGATTTTAAGTGATGGGTAGACCTAAATCTTGATTAGGTTTTATTTTTATACGAACTAAACATTTTGGAATATTGAACGATATGAAGTAAGCCCGTTATGACTGCTGTTAAGGAATTCCCTCGACTGTCTATGGTCACCTGTAATGGCACTTATAACCAATATGGGAGCAAAGTTCTCATCATTAGAAACGAATTAAGTCCAAACACCAAATAATTGCTATAAATCATTGTCGATACTCCCTCGACTGTCTTTCGGCTCCATCGTCAGATCGACTTAATAGTAGTGCCTTGAAATATTTAATGAAAAAAGTAACAAATGCACTAGTCTTCAGTACGATTTTCGAAAGTTTCCTTCGATTTCCCTGGGATGCCATCATCAGATCCTGGTTTCCTTATCATGGTACCACACTTGGGATATCTACGTTCCAACACAAAAAAATTTCATCAAAATCGGTTCATAAACGACGACGTTATCGACGAACACACGTAAAAAAATATATATATATACGGTCGAATTGAGAAACCTCCTTCTTTTTTTGTAGTCGGTTAATTAGAGATTGCTTATCGATAAGTAACAATGTAACAACTGTAAGCAAACCTAAATAAATAAATAATGCAATGACCTAAGGTTCAAAATTGTACGTATTGATTCATTCATTCTGATTAGTGTTATGATTGTGTGTTATTGATGTTCAATTTCACTTTGACATGTCAAACCACACTAAAAAATAAAGCGGAAGAGTTTGTTTGTTTGTTTGACCGCGCTAATCTCTGGAACTACCAATTAAATTTGAAAAATTCTTTTTGCGTGTGGTAGCCCAGTTCTTGAGTAGGTAAGGTTATCCTCTCATAGAATCATTATCATTATATCAGCCAAAAGACTAATATTTGTGTAAAATATTGATTTACTATTGCGTTTTGTAGGATTGATTGAGTGGCGATGACGGAGGTTCAATTACTAGCTAGGTATTTTTCTTGTTATTTTCCTCTCACATTTTATTCTGCTTTTACAATCGGCAACAGCATGGTTTTACTTTCTCAACACTATTTTTTTCTCAACTCAGCTATGTTTATAGGTTACCACGGCAACTATCTAGGTAGGTACTTGCCTAAGTTATTTAAAACTAGTTCACCGCCCTTCGCTTCACTTCGGTATCAAAATTTTCATTCGGTCTCCCAACAAACGCCTATGGAAAATATCATAGCAATAAGTATTGCATCTTTAAGATTTAAAAAGTCGCTTAAAAAATTGAAATTTGGAAAATGACTGCAAAAATTTATAATAAAATATAGCCTACGTTACCCGTATTATTTATAGCTTGCTAAAGGTGAAAGTTTTTTTTTAAATCGGTAACGTTCTTGAGTCAAATCGGAACAAACAAACAAACATACAAAAAAATCGTCTAGTGTCACTAGTACCATTGATTTTATTTCTCTTAGAAATCCTAGCAACATGAGGACATACGAGTATATTTACCGACTAGCTGTGCCCGCGACTTCGTCCGCGTGGAATAGTGATTTTAGGCAGCATTTTTTGGATATATCTTTTGGTTTGTTTTGAATTATAAACATCTTCGTTTAGGTGAATAAGAAAAATCTTTACAGTAAATGCTTCTCTATCTACGATATTAGACGTATAGCCATCGCGGAACAAAGCCATACAGGCTGCTAGGATTACTTACACGTGGCAAATCCACATAAAGCTGACCATGCGAAAAACAGTTAATATTTAGATCCACACTCATTAATTGTCATCGCGAAACATGGAAACTGAACTCGTTTAAAACTAAACGGGAAATTGTTTGGAATGAAAGGAATCCGAGGAATAAAAACGCTGTAAGTTTTTTTTTTTATATTAGCCTGCCAAAGTGCCTCTACTCTGGCTGATGGTAAGCAGTCAGTGGAATTCAGAAGTAGTGGACACCATTCCAAAAGCCAAACTACTGGTATGGTGGCCTCCACTATGGCGGCTTAGTGAGATGCTTCTTCACGCCTCGCTTAAAAGTCCCAGGATGAAAGTTAGGTGGGAACACATAAAGAGTTCCAGGCTTTAATTAAGCGACAAAAGTATAAAGTGCTGAACCGTTTAGTTTGAGACCCTTTAGATTGCACTGTGAAAGGGTAGCACTTCAGTCCCGCACGTGTCGTTCTGGATAAAAAGGGAGAGGGTAGAATTAATTTAAAGAGCTGTTGAGAAGACTCTCCGTGGTAAAGGCGATAGAAGACGGCCATTGAGGTGGCGATGTCTCTTCGCAGCTGTAAAGGCTCAAGGGTCTTAGGCCTCCGGGCTTCCATGATACGGACTGCTCGCAAAAGGCCGCCGTACAGTCTCAAAAATGGTCGCCGGGTTCCACTATCCGGTCACTAACCTGCACGACGAACCACTCCGAGATTATGCGCAACCTGGTGGGACAGTCTCTTTTTTTTTGGTTAGGTCTAATTGGGCCCTTGTACAATGCCGCGGGCGGCCAGCGGCACCACCGTTTATACGGGTCTCCCTGGCCGGGCGGGTTGACCCACACCACCCACACAATGACTCCGCGGATACTCAGCTGGTCCCACACATGCTGCGAGGTCAACGCCATCTAGACCCAAAGTAAGCATATTATATGCTTGTATTATGGGTTCTAGAATACGGATAAACATACTTAAATACTTTTATTTTTGTAAATAGATACATATTATACATATAAACACCCAGACCAATACAAATAGACATGTTCATGCTACAAATATTTGCACTGAGCGGGAATCGAACCCTCGACCTCACAGTCCATACACAGTACCACCGAAATACAGAGGCAGTCGATTTCCCCCTGACTTTCCCCTCCCTTTCCCCTGACTTCTCCCTAACTAACCCCGCACTTTCCCCTCACTTCTCACTTCTCCCTTCCTTTCCTCTTCCTCCCCCTCCCTTCCCCCTCCCTCCAAATTTCAAGTCGCCAACTTCAAAAGCAAAGATCTTTCCATACAATATTTCATCCCTTATTTCACTCCTATAAATCCACCCCAGTAAAAAACAAATTTGAGCGTATTTTTTATTTAAATAAAAGTATTCTAAAACAAAATTTCAAAGCTGTAACTTAAAAAATGAAGACGTTTCATACAATCGATTTCATCCCTTTTCATACACTTAAGGGTTGAGTTTTTAATAACCCTTTCTTTGTACACTTCTAGACATTAAGACAAACACACCCTCCAAATTTCAAGTCGCTACGACCAGCGGTTTAGGCTTTACGTTGTCTGTCAGTCAGTCAGTCAGTCAGGACAAAGCCTTTTATAATATGTATGGATGTATGGATTAGACGTATAGCCATCAGGGATCAAAGCATACAGGCTGCTAGTAATGCTAACACGTGATAGAGCCACATAAAGCTGACCGAAAAACAGCTAATACTTAGATCCACACCCACAACTTTTAGTGTCTTACCTTTACTTTAATTACTTAATTAATTAATTACTTTAATTAGTCATCGCAAAACATAGGCTCACTGGAAACTGGACTCGTTTAAAACTAAATGAAAGAATGTTTAGAATGACAGGAATCCGAGGAATAAAAACACTATCAGCTATTCCGCAACCTGTTAAAATATCTGCTTCTATAAGATTTCGTAGTAAATTAACGAATGTTCGATGTGATTCTTTAAATTGGCATAACTTTTTTATTTATGAACCGATTGACATGAAACAAACACTAAATGTTAAGTGAAGCTTACCACAATATATTAGTGAAAACCATATTTAAATCGGATAAGCCGTTTCTGAGATTAGCGTGCACAAACGCACAGACAAACAGACAAACAGACAAACAGACAAACAGACAAAATTTTTAAAAATCATTGTTTTGGGTTCTATTTGCGTTGATATAGGTCCCAATAGTATTTTTTCTCATATATCTTCCATGTACAGACAGCGATCGGTTACATTTTTATTATATGTATAGATTTCAACATTTTATTTTTTCTTATTCAATATCGTCAAATCTAAAAGCACCCGTGCGTGTTTAGACGGGTTACAATAAGTATATATTTAGGTTCTTACAAGAACCTTTCTTTAGTAATGATTATTTAAATACCGGTATTCATGATTATAGTGCTTTGATTAGAGTGCTTACAAGGTTAAGCATATAGAATAACGTCTATTTTTAGGAAGACTCTTTTTGTTTGTTCAATGGTTGTGTAGTTAATATCAACTAGCTTTACTCTAGCTCTGCTCCCGTCGCCAGTAGCGTGATATTACATAGCCTATAACCTTCCTCGAGAACTGGGCTATCATACGCAAAAATAATTTTGAAATACGACTAGTACTTCCAGAGATTATCGCGTTTAAACAAACAAACAAAACTCCTCCATTTATGTAACAGTATATATTACAGTAATCAAGGTTGCCTACAAGATTGATTATGGGCTTTGTTAGGTGTGATAGACAACTGATGGATGATAGTGGTGCTTAATTCAAGTAATCACGCTTGCTGGCAGTACAAAGTTCTATAGTAAACAAGTGTTATAATTGATAAACATGCAATTATGAACAATAATTAGGTATACGTTCGGAACATTTTTACGGATCATACCATTTTTTGTCCTGTGTGGAAATAAAACCCACAGACAGTAGCGTATTGTCGTAAGTGTAATCGCCAATGCGCCTGCTAAACGCGGTTAAAGTTTTGTTTGTTTCTTAACTTATTTTAAACTAACACATTCTGATGCGGTTTTAATTTTTTTTCCTTATGATATCGTAGTAAACATAGTGCGAAGCCGGAGCAGAGGGTCTACCACCACCTCTATATCAGTTTTATTTTAATGTTACTTTGTGTTATGTCTTTTTCTTTTGTACCATTAAAAACAAGGATAGAGACAAAGTAAGATTTAAACAAGATTGCTAAAAGGTTGTGGTAGGGCCAGGTCGCTAGATTTGTGTAATTATATTCAAACTGAAAGATAGATCACAGCATTTTATTCCAAGGATACGTTCTTTTGAATAAGTTTAAGGCATTAGGTACGAGTTTCCATATCAGGGTGGTATAACATTGCTAAATCCATAATATTATAAATGCGAAAGTAACTCTGTCTGTCTGTCTGTCTGTTACTCTTTCACGCCTAAACTACTGAACTGTGTCTGAATGTCGTTAATTCTTTTTTTGTTGTGTTTGTTATTGTCAGGAGAAGGTTCTTATGAAAGAAAAATTAAGAAAAATGCGTGGTGATTTAATAATATATAATAATAATAATATATAATATTCTACCACATGCACACAGCGCCATCTAGCCCCAAATTAAGCAATTATATTTGCTTGTGTTATGGGTACTAAACAACGGATAAACTACTTATATACTTTTTTTTTGTAAATACATACATATTATAGATAAATTACACCCAGACACAGAACAAACAATCATGCTCATCACACAAAGGTTTGTCCTGGGTGGGAATCGAACCCACGACCTCCGGCTTAGCAGTCAGGATCACTAACCACTAGACCAACAGGCCAGTCAGAATTTAAAAAGTTTAAGATACATAACCACCATATTAAATTTAAAAAGCTAAACCGATTTCGGTGAAAATTGGTATGTAAATAGATTTGGTTTCGGGACATAGGCTACTTTTTCCGAAAATTGCTCTGATTCCCGAGTTACATTAATTAAACATATAGCAATTTTCGCGCGGGCGAAGCCGCAGGGCGCAGCTAGTACATTATATTAAAATATAAATCAAATATTTTGTTGTCTTATATTTTTTCCTATACTTTGAATAATTAAGTGGGCCCCTAAGTAGTATTAGCCCAGGGCCAACTCACGGTCCGGCCCTAAAACATATTTAAGTACTCATATAACATGTTGGCTGCGACACCAACGACGCAGCTGTATGTGTCCCGCCTACACCACTCTACGAAGGCCGAGGAGATCGTGGAGTACATCAAGGTGAAGACAAACCTGACCTTGAGGGTGGAGAAGTTGGAGGCGCGCCACAAAACCAATTTTACATCGTTCGTGGTGCAGGCTCCAACTCCACAGCTAGAGACCTTCCTCAAGCAGGAGTTCTGGCCGAAGGGTGTCTTATATCGCCGTTTTCGCGGCCGGTTACTTGACACCTCGCAGCGTAACACGACGCCGACCTCTCGTGTACAGTAGTTTTAATTTTAAATTATATAAAATATGTATTAGTTTATAGTTCTTATTTTGTTATTTATGTATTAAAATTGTATGGGCTCTAAATGCCTGAAATAAATGGTTATTATTATTATTATTATAACGCTAATCGGGGCGTGAAAAAACATCTCACTAAGTCGCCATAGTGGAGGCCACTATATCAGTAGTTTGGCTTTTGAAATGGTGTCCGCCACTTTCAGATTCCACTCACTGCTTACTAACAAGCAGAGTGGAGTCACTTTGGTAGGTTTAAATAAAAAAAACGGTGCTGTGCTTTACGTATTTTCTTAGCCAACTCTAATACTACAGAAAGATATGGGATGGTTCACTGTTATAGACCGAAGACCTACGCACACACCCATTTTATATTCACTGTGTCTATAATAAAAGCTATGTCATATCCCTATGGGAAATATACTAATAGCCTTACCCTTTTGTAACGTTTTTATTACTGTTAATAAATAAGTTAATTACTTTAAAATACTTTAATTAATATTACGTAACCACAAGGACAGGTACGGCCCATTTTATGGTTATTTGGTTACTTTAACCCATGTAAGTACACGGCTGTTTTCTGAACCATTTGCAGAAAGAATGCTAAAAAAAGAGTGTGTGTACTCATGTACGCACGTAAGAAGTTATACTTCTTTAGCGTAACAATCCAAAAATACCAAATAATAACACAACGCATACATACATAACAGTTAACCTTAAATCTATAAAACACACTTAAAACAGTATATTAAAACCACTTTTACCACTAATATTCAAAATAAATATTTTTTACTAATAAATGATCAATAAAAAATATCTATCACCGTCATAAATATAATTAAATTGATATAAACACCAATATATTTTTTATTTATTTACACTGATTATTTGTACTGATACGACACACAAAGGTTCGCAACTAACTTCAGGGTGTAAAAGGTTCGCAACTAACTTCAGGGTGTTGCTTTTTTCTGTCGGTGTGCGCGCGCATCGTAAAAATTCACCTTCATCATTTTGAAAAAAGAAGTATAACTTCTAAATACCGGCCAAATGCGAGTCGGACTCGCGCACGAAGGGTTTCGTACCATTATTGATAATAAATATAAATTTTATTATGTTATTAGTATTTTGTTGTTATAGCAGCAACAGAAATACATCATCTGTGAAATTTTCTACTGTCTAACTATCACAGTTCATGAAATACAGTCTGGTGGCAGACAGATGGATAGTGAGTCTTAGTAATAGGATCCCGTTTTACCCTTTGGGTACGGAACCCTAAAAACGAAAAGGGGAAAGAAAAGTAAGGAAAGGACACGAAGAGGAAATTGAACGCGCTCTTAACGAAACGTAGAAAAATAAATGAAAATATTACCTTCACCTAGTTTGATAACAAAATAGCGAAAGTTTGTTTTAGTAAGTCCACGCCCACGCTTGCGACTGACCAAGACGTATAGTAAAACATCTTCCATTCAAACTCTGTGTCCGTGATCAATAGACCATTTACTAATAGAACTGCACACGTAACTCGCTATTGAGACTGGAATATGTATGTAAGTTAATATGATTATTTAACGAATAAAAAACTTTCGGTAAAATTTATATATTTTTCATACTTACATCTTGTGTGCGTCAAGATGAAGGGACCAAGTCTTGGATGTCTGTCATACATATACAAAAGATTAATACCATTAATCTACTATTTGCTACCTTTGCTATAATTTTAGCTACCTCTTCATTAGGCAATATATTTAACAAAATCTTTGGTCCCTCCATTATGACGTCAAGTTGGAGGGACCAAAACGATAGACTGCTGATATACCTACTGCTCCCTGGATTGTTTTACCTAGTTAGTGTTTTAATACAATAATTCTACCTTAATAATATTGATTTGGATTGATCGATACATTTAGTTTTAAAAATATCGACTAATACAAGTTGATCGTATGGCTATCTTGGCACAGCCACCATCGCGAACTGAAAATCTAATTACATGACGAATTCGTTGGTAACTAGTCAAAATTAGTCGCCAAATTCCAGAATTGGTCGGTCCTTCTGAAGCAAGATATTTGAAATTCTTTCTATTTTATACAATTAGGTTATGTACAGTCGGAGACATGTATGTATGAATGAATAATATTTATCACTAGCTGTGCCCGCGACTTTATCCGCGTGGAATAGTGACTTTGGGCAGCATTTTTTGGATATATCTTTTGGATTATAAAAATCGTCGTTTAGGTACGGTACCAAAAGTTAAAAACAATACTTTGCAGTAATGTTTCTCTATATTCTTTATACGATATTAGACGTGAAGCCATCGAGGATCAAAGCATATAGGCTGCTAGGATTGCTAACACGTGACAGAGCCACATAAAGCTGACCGTGCGAAAAACAGCTAATACTTAGATCCACACCCACAACTTTTAGTGTCTGACCTTGGCCTTTATTAATTGTCATCGCGAAATATGGGCTCACTGGAAACTGGACTCGTTTAAAACTAAACGGAAAATTGTTTGGAATGCGAGGAATCCAAGGAATAAAAACACTATCACCCTGTTAAAAGCTCTGTTTCTATTAGGTTTCGTTGTAAATTAACAAATATTCGACGTGATCCTTTAAATTCGCATAACTTTTTTATTTATTAACCTATTGACATGAAACAAACACTAAATGTTAAGTGACGCTTACCACAATGTATTAGTGAAAACCATATATCTATATCGGATAAGCCGTTTTTGAGATTAGCGTGAACAAACGCACAGACAAACAGACAAAAATTTTAACAATCATTGTTATGAGTGCTATTTGCATTGATATAGGTCCCAATTACATTCTCATATGTATTCTATGTACATACAGCGATCCTTTACATTTTTATTGTAGGTAGATATACTTATCTGTTATATTTATATTAAAAACTCTATTGATAACAAGAGAATTTAATTTTATAAAATCATAAAATTATAGAAAATAATCTTTTTAACTGATTTCCAAAAAGGGGGAGGATGAGTCACTCAAAATATACAGTAACATGTTGTATTTTTATTTATTTTTTTTCATTCAATTAATCAATATGGCGTTGACTGTACTTGAATTGCCAAATTAATGTAAAAAAAATAATAAAATATCTTGCTTCAGAAGGACAAGACAAAATCCTGGAATTTTGCGACTAATACTGACTAATTGCCGACTAACTCTGGGCATAATCAGATACTTGCTACGTACTATGATTTTCGACATACAGTGTGGCTGTGCCATCCTAAGCGCTCAGTTATGCATAGCCACCAATATCCCCATATAACTTTTGAACGGAGGACCGTAGAATCCTGAAATTTTATATTTCATGTCGACTAATTACCGACTAATTTGTCATATAATTATATTTTAAGTTCGCGATGTTGGCTGTGTTAAGATGAGCCATACGACCAACTTGTATTCGTCGATATTTTTAAAATTATAAATGTATCGGTCAATCCAAATCAATATTATTAAGGTAGAATTAAGGTATTAAAACACTAACTAGGTATAGCAATCCAGGGTTCAGTAGGTATATTAGCAGTCTATCGTTCTGGTCCCTCCAACTTGACGTCATAATGGAGGGATCAAATATTTTGTTAAAAAATATGGCTAATGAAGAGGTAGCTAAAATTATAGCAAAGGTAGCAAATAGTAGATTAATGGTATTAATCTTTTGTATATGTATGACAGACATCCAAGACTTGGTCCCTTCATCTTGACGCACACTACATCTTTATCATATAAGCCGAAAGATGTCCACTGCTGGACATAGACCTCCCTAAATTTTCAGCACCGTGGTTGTTCGCCGCCCTCATCCATCGGTTGCCCGTCACCCTTATCATTACTGTGTCTTCCGGTTCGTGGTCGCCACTCTAGAACCTTTGTGCACCAGCGTCCATCAGTTCTGCGAGCTGTGTCCTACCCATTACCACATCAGTGAACCTTATACTAAGTAACTACTGTTAAATACATGAATTTAATAAAATTTAGAGTACATATGCCATCAGGCTTTCAGTTCTGCGAGCTATATGTCGTGCACTTTGCCACTTCACTTCATTTCTTTATACATAACTAACGACCCGCCCCGGCTTCGCACAGGTATTATGCTAATACTAAATATACTACAGAATGTCTTTTAAACAACGTTCACAGCTTTTTTTGCCATTAGACAATACAAACATGTTTTCTTTAGAGGCCAGCGGGTCCCAGACGGTATATACAGATGCAACCGCTATGTCCCTGCATTACATTAGAAACCTCTAAAATAACCAGTGTTTCTCTACTATATTTTGCTCGTATTATACATATAAACCTACCTCTTGAATCACTCTATTTATGAAAAAAAACCGCATCAAAATCAGTTGCGTAAATTTAAAGATCTAAGCATACATAGGGACAGACAGCGAGAAGTGATTTTGTTTTATACTAAGTAGTGATGATTACCAAAAGGAATTGCCTGAAGCGAAGCATCCCAGGAGTGGTAGACGTCAAAAAGTAGTAGCTTATAGATCAATTTCAATAAAATACAGTTTGTTGCATATTTCATATACCTATTTGCAAGTATAAATCAGACTGGCCTGTTGGTCTAGTGGTTAGTGACCCTGACTGCTAAGCCGGAGGTCGTGGGTTCGATTCCCACCCAGGACAAACCTTTGTGTGATGAGCATGATTGTTTGTTCTGTGTCTGGGTGTAATTTATCTATAATATGTATGTATTTACAAAAAAAAAAAAATGTATATAAGTAGTATATCAGTTGTTTAGTACCCATAACACAAGCAAAATTAATTGCTTAATTTGGGGCTAGATGGCGCTGTGTAAAAAAAAAAAAAAATCTAGGTGACTTAAAATCATAAAACTTGGCAAACATCGCTTACTCTCGCTTATGTAAAGAAAAATCTGAACAAAGTTAAATTATATAAAGATACTAGCTTTCCGCGGCGCGGTTTCACCCGCGTCTTTGCTTACTGCTCTGCTCCCGTCGCCAGTAGCGTGGTGTTACATAGCCTGTAATCTTTCTCAAGAACTTGGCAATACGCAAAAATATTTTTCTAATCCGACTGGTTGTTCCAGAGATTAGCGCGTTCAAATAAACAATCTCTTCCGCTTTATATCTGTACCCCAGAGGTATACAACATTAAGCGCCAAAACACAAATTTTACAGGAGAAGCAAAAATGCGCCGAATAAAAGTTTGAACGCAATTTCGATATTGTTCTTTTCAAGCTATTGGAATGCAATTAATGTTATTTTTTATTTTTATTAGAATATATTATTATGATTTACACTGTACTACGTTAATATTATGACATATACGATTTTATGGACATGAGGTCATATACCTCTTAGCTAAAGTATTAATTTCATCACAAGTTAAGGTGCGGTTAGGGGTATTATAATACTATACTGTCTTTTACCTCTCAATGAAAACCAAGATAAGATTAATTTTAGCGAATAATCAAGTCGTAATATTAAGACTATAATTTTATCAGTAATCGTAGATTTTCAAAGATATTACATTAAGAACATGTGGTTAAAATGTCATGTTGATAATATGAAAGTATAAAAACAGCATTGAGCAGAGCAACGAGCTATGAGATACGGTAACATTGATCATCAGAACGGAGCAAGCACCATCAACAACGACTTTAATGCTACGAACATTCAGAAAGCTTATCGAGTATCTTAGGGCTTATTAATTTTATTAACGATTTTAACGTTAAACTATAAGATTTAACTGTATGCTCGCACTGTATCAAGCGACTGACCAGTTACGCGGAAGACGCGCGCGTACATTTTTCAGTGGTATACGATATTAACTCCAATGAGCAAGACATTATGTCCGCGCAATGCTTAGTGGTATATAAACTTAAAGTCGCTTGAGGTCTTATACCCTGTTAAAATTTGTGTACTTAATGTTGTATACGATTGGGTATCTCCTTTTGTGGACAACGTAGGAGTTACTGCTTTATATCGTAGTATCGGTTTTTCCGATTCCAATGATGTAAAAAATTCAATTTCGAAAAAAAAGGAGTTACTATTGTATACCTCTGAGGTACAGATTTAATAGTATAGATTCTGCTTTTAGAGAATTTACCTACATACTTACATTTTGTATTTATACATTAGTAGCGGTAGGTCCTTAGCGTTCCTACATAAGGTAGGTATAAGGTATATAAGATAGGTAGATCATTTTCATCTGTAAAGTTAATTTTTTTTTTATATTATACTAGTTGTACCGCTTTGTTACCAATGCCACGGCAATTATACAAAAATAGGGCTAAGAACAATCTCGGGCCTCCCCAGAACACCCTACCATATTTTCATTACAATCTGATCAATGGTTTCGGAAGGCATAGAGGACAAACATACAAAAATTGATTTTTATTTAAGAAGATTGAATATGAAACGTCAAAAATTTACGAACTTTGTGTAGTTCATGGCAATGACGAACAATTAAATTATTGCGAGTCCAGACTTGCGGCAGCCAAGTGTTTATTTTAAATGAGTTTACGACGATATTCATCCATACTAATATTATAAATGCGAAAGTTTACTCTGTCTGTCTGTCTATTACGCTTCACCCCTAAACCACTGATTCGATTTTGATGAAATTTAAAACATACCTATAGACATAGATTAGAGCTCGGGGAACAACATAGGTATTTTTATTGCGAAAAATCGCTTGAAGGAGTTGAAATAATAAACAATGTATAAACAGAAATATAACCGACATTCAAGCGGGCGGCGCTGCGGGAAACAGCTAGTAAATACTATATCTAATACCTTTCTCGTTTGTAAAGTACCTATCGGTCAAAAACAATACATTATTTTCGAACAAACGCGAAGTTTTGTCTATTACACAATAAACTAAACGTTGCTGGCTTGCAGCCAAGTTCTGAGCATCAAATAGATGAGATTTATAAAAAAAATTAACTCGAAACGCGGTCAAGAGAGCTTCCGCATTTGGAAGCTGTACAAGATACTTATGGGCTCTTCTAAAATTGCTGATTTTGTTAAAGAAATGTAAAAGAAAGATTTTTTAAGTAGGTACTTTTACTACATCTTGAGGAAACTTGGACACAGTACGAAATGGCGAATCTGTATTAAACATGCGTGGCGATAAATGCTCAAGCCTTGTTTGAATCAGAAGAGGCCTTTCCTTGCAGTGGGTAAAGTGGGACCGGTATATGATGATGATTACTTAACGGTATTTCTTTATTTATATTTAAGGATCTCCAACAAAGGATGTACACAATTATAACTTGAGAGTAAATAGGACACAAACATATTTCAATATACTCCTTCAATTAGAGGAGACCACATCATGCAAATATTGGCAACAATTAATAAATAATTAAAACTATGTATTACATAAAATATTACTAACAAAAATTGAACATACTTGAATAAATGAAAATTATTGAGTATCAGTCTAAAAAGCCCTCTTTTCAAAAGGGAGAGTTTGCTAATATCGCTACGCTTGTCATACCAATCAATCATAAAGCAGTATTATTTTAATGTTACTTTGTGTTTTGTCCTTTTTTTGTACCATTAAAAACAAGGATAGAGACAAAGTAAGGTTAATAAGTTAATAAGATTGCTATAAGAGTTTTTATTTAATTTTTCTGGTTAGAAACTCAGGTATTTTTTTTTAATCGCCAGGTTAATACAATTTTTGTAAGTTACAATATTTTAAGTAGCATGCAAAGTGACACAGGCAATATACTTTACTTATACGGTTGTGGTAGAGTCCCTGAATAGTAATATAATAATAATAATAATAATTTATTCAATAATAAGTAATTTGTACATAGCATACAGAGTTGACTTAAATTCTAAGATGTTAAAACAAAAAACCAGTACAACATAATGAAACTAGGTCTAGGATCCTCCTTCCTAAACTAGGCAGGAAACCTGTCTGTATCTTAGGAAAGAGTAATCCAGTTTACATTAGTGAGCTGTAAGGTGATATTTGTGTCCAGTCCCATAATATGTTATTCCTTTAGTCTTGCGGCCGTCACAGGAAGAGTGATGGTAAATTATCGACACCGGAAACTCAGACTCAAAGCATTTATTTCATTTTGATCATACAGTATGATGTTTATGAAAAGTCAAAATTACATGAAGTCAGCTAATTAACCTACAGCCAGTTCGCTGACGAGGTAGAGCTGTGAGAAGAACTGGCAAGAAACTCTCGCCACTCTTTTCAATCGCTAGATAATTACAGTTATTTGTATGAGTTACAATTTAAACACTCAACGCAACCAAAGAACCATACAAAGTAATTATTACAAATTAACCAATTAATATAATTACAAAGATTAAAGAAAGAAAAAAGAGGATTTGAATTATTTTCTTTTGAATTATTTCATCTAGTATGGTCGGAGATAACGTGACTAAACTAGCTTTGCCCCACGGCTTCGCCCGCGCGTAAAAAATATTTTGTACCCGTCGGGGACTAAGTAGACCGATTTTCGGCATAAAAAGTATCCTATGTCCGTCACCGGCACCGGCTCTATCTACATATAAATTATCATCGAAATTTTTTTAGCCGTTCTGGCGCTGAGTGGTAACAAACACACATACACAAACTTTCGCATTTATAATATTAGTAAAATAGTATGATATACGTCATCATGTTACATCACCCTACTGGCGACGGGAGCAGAGTAGTAAGCAACGACGCAAGTGAAACTGCGCCACAGAAAGTTAGTTTCGTATAAAATGTCTAAAATAAAATTTTATATGATTTTAATACCTAACTGGCCTGTTGGTCTAGTGGTTAGTGACCCTGACTGCTAAGCCGGAGGTCGTGGGTTCGATTCCCACCCAGGACAAACCTTTGTGTGATGAGCATGATTGTTTGTTCTGTGTCTGGGTGTAATTTATCTATATTATGTATGTATTTACAAAAAAAAAATGTATATAAGTAGTATATCAGTTGTTTAGTACCCATAACACAAGCAAATATAATTGCTTAATTTGGGGCTAGATGGCGCTGTGTGAATGCGGTAGAATATTATTATTATTATATTATTATTATATTGTATTTTTCCAGTACCTATACGAGATCGGTCACCGTGTGTGCGTGACACAGCCACGTGTCGCCGCAGCGGTATCTCTCGCCTGTCGCGTAGCTGAGGAGCGCGGCGAACAAGTCGGCCAACATGTTGGATATGCCGCCGCTATGACCAGCCAGAGGAGTGCTGATACTACTATGGTTGTAAGTTACAATTTTAAAAGATATCCGCTCTTTTATTTAAAACTAGAGCTCTGCCCTCGCTTCGCTTTGGTATTAAAAGTTTCATTTGGTCTCACAACAAACGGCTTCGGTGTGGGTTCGATTCTCGCGAAAGGCAAATATTTATGTGATGATCATTTATATTTGTCTCCAGTCTGGGTGTTTCCTATGTATTCTAAGTATGTATTTACAAAAAAAAATTATGTAAATCTATACATATAATAAAAATGTAACCGATCGCTGTCTGTACATGGAAGATATATGAGAAAAAAAACTATTGGGACCTATATCAACGCAAATAGAACCCAAAACAATGATTTTTAAAATTTTTGTCTGTTTGTCTGTTTGTCTGTTTGTCTGTGCGTTTGTGCACGCTAATCTCAGAAACGGCTTATCGGATTCAAATATGGTTTTCACTAATATATTGTGGTAAGCTTCACTTAACATTTAGTGTTTGTTTCATGTCAATCGGTTCATAAATAAAAAAGTTATGCCAATTTAAAGAATCACATCGAACATTCGTTAATTTACTACGAAATCTTATAGAAGCAGATATTTTAACAGGTTGCGGAATAGCTGATAGTGTTTTTATTCCTTGGATTCCTGTCATTCTAAACATTCTTTCATTTAGTTTTAAACGAGTCCAGTTTCCAGTGAGCCTATGTTTTGCGATGACTAATTAAATTAATTAATTAATTAAGTAATTAAAGTAAAGGTAAGACACTAAAAGTTGTGGGAGTGGATCTAAGTATTAGCTGTTTTTCGGTCAGCTTTATGTGGCTCTATCACGTGTTAGCATTACTAGCAGCCTGTATGCTTTGATCCCTGATGGCTATACGTCTAATCCATACATCCATACATATTATAAAAGGCTTTGTCCTGACTGACTGACTGATTGACAGACAACGTAAAGCCTAAACCGCTGGTCGTAGCGACTTGAAATTCGGAGGGTGTGTTTGTCTTAATGTCTACAAAGAAAGGGTTATTAAAAATTCAACCCTTAAGTGTATGAAAAGGGATGAAATCGATTGTATGAAACGTCTTCATTTTTTAAGTTACAGCTTTAAAATTTTGTTTTGGAATACTTTTATTTAAATAAAAAATACGCTCATATTTTTTTTTTTACTGGTGTGGATTTATAGGAGTGTAATACGGGATGAAATATTGTATGGAAGATCTTTGCTTTTGAAGTTGGCGACTTTAAATTTGGAGGGAGGGGGAAGGGAGGGGGAGGAAGAGGAAAGGAAGGGAGAAGTGAGGGGAAAGTGCGGGGGGTAGTGAGGGAGAAGTCAGGGGAAAGGGAGGGGAAAGTCAGGGGGAAATCGACTGCCTCTGTATTTCGGTGGTACTGTGTATGGACTGTGAGGTCGCGGGTTCGATTCCCGCTCAGTGCAAATATTTGTAGCATGAACATGTCTATTTGCATTGGTCTGGGTGTTTATATGTATAATATGTATCTATTTACAAAAATAAAAGTATTTAAGTATGTTTATCCGTATTCTAGAACCCATAATACAAGCATATAATATGCTTACTTTGGGTCTAGATGGCGTTGTGTAAAAATAAAAAAGGAAGAGGGAACTTAGGGAGTGTGAGGAGGCAGTGAAGGGCAAGTGAGGGGCAAGTAAAGGGCAAGTGAAGGGGACGTAAGGGAAAGTGAGGGAAGTGAGGGAAAGTGAGGAGTCAGAAGTGGTGGTGAGTGAGTGGGAAGTGAGGGAAAGTGAGGGAGATGGGAGAGGAAGGAAGGGGAGGGGAGGGGAAGGCAGGGGAAGGGGAAAGTTATTGTAGTGAAAATTTGCCTTTGTGTATTGTATGTTGTTTTACAGGGGATATCTTTAGGTAGGTGAAAGAGGGTTTGTACGAATGGTGATGATGATGAGATTAGAAATAGTATGCAAAACAGTATTTAAACAATATAAAAATGTCTATTGAAAACGATATTCATGCGAGCGAAGCCGCGGGCAAAAGCTATACATATATAAAAACGAAAGGTTACTCACTCACTCACTCATCTCATCACGAAATCTCAAAAACTACAAGTGCTAGGAGTTTCAAATTTTGGAAATAGGTGCTCTCTAAAAGTATAAAGGGGAACAAAATTTGAATGGAGCTTCTATAGTTTTTGAAAATAGGAGTGCCAAGTTTCGTTAAATATCGCAAAATTTCGTCTGTTTTAGGGGTAGCGGGTGAATAGATTTAAATCGGATTCGCCTTAGAGACGGATTATACTGATATTTATTACTAATATACAATGTACGATTGCCGTAAGATTAGGTAAGAAATATTCTCATACAGGCACACATCTGAATTTTCACGCAAACGAAGTCGCGGGCAACAGCTATATATAATAAAACTGTAACCGGTCGCTGTCTGTACATGGAAGATATATGAGAAAAATATTATTGGGACCTTTATCAACGCAAATAGAACCCAAAACAATGATTGTTACAGTTTTTGTCTGTTTGTGTGTGCGTTTGTTCACGCTAATCTCAAAAACGGATTATCAGATTTAAATATGGTTCTCGCTGATACATTGTGGTCAGCATCACTTAACATTAAGTGTTTGTTTCATGTCAATCGGTTTATAAATAAAAAAGTTATGCTAATTTAAATAATCACGTCATAAATGTAGTATGTATTTAGCTTAGCTTAGTTTGTTTTTAAGTTAGGTTAACACGTCTTATTTCTTATTAAAATGTAAATACTTTATTAGTTAAAATGTAAATACAAGTTAGATTTATATTTTCTGGATTTATTTTATTTTTTATTTTTTGTGATAAAAACATTTTTGTTAACACGTTTCATTACGGAATAGGTGGAATTGAAGTGAATTACGAAATAGTAGTAGTCGATTTACGCTGGTTTCAACACGAATGGGTCGCATCGACCAGGGATGTACACTCTCTCATAGTTTACGACGTAAGAGTAATAGTATCCATATTATTGCGTTTCGTTCGGTAAGCGCGAGAGCCGGAGGCCCAACTGATGCAGAGATGACAAACCTCGCAGCATGTGTGGGACCAGCTGAGTATCCGCGGAGTCATTGTGTGGGAGGTGTGGGTCAACCCGCCGGCCAGGGAGACCCGTATAAACGGTGGTGCCGCTGGCCGCCCGCGGCATTGTACAGGGGCCCAATTAGACCTAAACAAAAAAAAGGAGGCTGCCCCACCAGGTTGCTCATAATCTCGGAGTGGTTCGTCGTGCAGGTTGGTGACCGGATAGTGGGACCCGGCGACCATTTTCGAGACGGTACGGGGGCCTTTTGCGAGCAGTCCGTATCATGGAAGCCCGGAGGCCTAAGACCCTTGAGCCTTTACAGCTGCGAAGAGACATCGCCTCCTGAACGGCCGTCTTCTATCGCCTTTACCACGGAGAGTCTTCTCAACAGCTTTTTAAAATAATTCTACCCTCTCCCTTTTTATCCAGAACCCTTACCCTTTCACAGTTCAATCTAAAGGGTCTCGAACCAAACGGTTCAGCACTTTATACTTTTGTCGCTCAATTAAAGCCTGGAACTTTTTACCAGCGCATGTATTCCCACCTAACTTTCATCCTGGGACTTTTAAGCGAGGCGTGAAGAAGCATTTCACTAAGCCGCCATAGTGGAGGCCACCATACCAGTAGTTTGGCTTTTGGAATGGTGTCCTACTTCTGAATTCCACTAACTGCTTACCATCAGCCAGAGTAGAGGCACTTTAGCAGGCTAATATAAAAAAAAACTTATAACGTTTTTATTCCTCGGATTCCTTTCATTCCAAACAATTTCCCGTTTAGTTTTAAACGAGTTCAGTTTCCAGTGAGCCTATGTTTCGCGATGACAATTAATGAGTGTGGATCTAAATATTAACTGTTTTTGGCATGGTCAGCTTTATGTGGATTTGCCACGTGTAAGTAATCCTAGCAGCCTGTATGGCTTTGATCCGCGATGGCTATACGTCTAATATCGTAGATAGAGAAGCATTTACTGTAAAGATTTTTCTTATTCACCTAAACGAAGATGTTTATAATTCAAAACAAACCAAAAGATATATCCAAAAAATGCTGCCCAAAATCACTATTCCACGCGGACGAAGTCGCGGGCACAGCTAGTGTATTATATTTCAGTTATCTAGTACCAATAAAACAAGCTCTGCTTAGCTTGGGACTAGATGACGATGTGTGATAGTGTCAGTGTAAAAAAAAAAAATTGTGACGAATTGCATCATTCAGATTTACAAAGGCGCTTATAATATTAAAATGTTGAAAATAACTTCTATTAGTCGTGCGTCACAAGCCGAATGCTTAGACCGATCGTGCCTCTCTATCGCTTCTTCCGCGCTCTCGTTTGCACGCGGAACGTGACAATTTTTGTGAGTGCTGCTGGCGTTCATCTATACTATTATATACAGCGGAGGAGTTTGTTTGAACGCACTAATCTCTGGAACTACCTCAGTATTAAAAAAATATTTTTGGGTATGACAGCCAAGTTATCTAGGAAGGTTAAAGGCTATGTAACATCACGCTACTGGCGACGAGAGCAGAGCAGTAAGCAAAGATGCGGGTGAAACTACGCCACGGGAAGCTAATCGATTATTGAGACGTTATTACGTCAACAGCGACTTTGGATCATATACCTATTTAGAAAAGACACAAGATGGTTTAGAAGATCATATAAATAAATAGAATAGTAGAGGATTAACCTTTGTTGTTTAACCTTAACCCAGCAAACAATACGGTTGTTACTAACAACATAAACTATCTATGCCATTATTGGTAATGTTTTGTATAGACAATAGATTTAATTGTGATGTGTTAATAATGACCGGACAGCTTAACCCCCAAATACAATCGATACATTATCAGTGCAGTGTTATGTTGCAGTCACAGGTTAGTATAATGAAGGAATAAATAAGTATAACTTTTGTGCCGCTTAATTAATTAATTTATTTATTTATTTAATAATAATTAAAACGATTAATTACTACCAATTACAATAATTATTACACCATATACGATTAAAAACAATAAACACAGATAAAAAGGAATAAAATGAAAACAAAAAAAAATGATAAGATAAAACACATTCATGCATCACGCTCGCAGAACCGCAAGCACTCTGACAATATTTTCTGCCATCCATCCGCAAACAGATCACAGTTAGGATTGGCACACAGGAGAGCATTGAGTGCTGATAGTGTGCGCGGTACAGGCGACATGGAACGTAAAGTAAGTACCTATTTGGGCATAGGTTGCAAAATTATCTAAAAGTGTGTTTCTCTATAAGTCTATATTTTAAAGAGAGGGGTAGGCGAAGGGATTAAAGGAGGAAAAAGGAAAGGGGGATTGAGCCTCCGGCGCTCTCACTCACCGAACGAAACTCGATAGTACGGATACTACTACTCTTCTATAGAGCTTCTATAGAGAGTAGTACTTCTGCAGTTAATCCGACCCATTCATGCAACAGCGTGGATCCATTGCCGTTACTATATTTAAGAAGTTTTCTTCCACCGTGAGTCAGAAAGTTCAATAAAAATTTAGAAAACACATTTTGGCTTTCATAACAGTAATATTAATAGTTTTCCAGTTACGAACCTTGTGTTACGAAGCGGGTGCCTAAACCACGCACAGGCTATCACGATATTTTTCGGCCATCACGATATTTTTCTTTTTAGTGTCAATTAATAAGTCAAAGTCAAAGCATTTATTTCATTTTGATCATAAAGTATGATGCTTATGAAAAGTCAACATTACATTTTGTCAGCCAATTGACCTACAGCCAGTTCGCTGACGAGGTAGAGCTGTGAGAAAAACTGGCAAGAAACTCACGCTACTCTTTTCAATCGCCAGATAATTAGTTATTTGAATGAGTTACAATTTAAACACTCAACGCAACCAAAGAACCATACAAAGTCATTATTACAAATTAACCAATTAATATAATACTAAGATTAAGGAAAGAAAAGAGAGGATTTCAATTATTTAGTTTCATCTAGTATGGTAATTTGACTACGTATTTTAATTAAACTGGTAAATGCACCTCCTGGTCACATTGCACGACAAGGTAATACTGGATTAAATATTAAATGTATGCCATGCCAAGATTGACCAGTCATCCCAAGTAGCACCCGTTCACGAGCATGACGCACGGGCCAGCCATCATCACCCTCGCCATATTAGAGGGAAGGTGATGACCCGGCCAATACAACACCACAAGCAATGACATTTTAGTGAGCATGACAATGCAGAGTATGGGTGGTAAAAGAACCCTAATAAAATGTATTATGCCTTACGAACTCATAGTGATCATGATATGCATCCACTTCACATTAAACTTTTACTACAATAATCAACATAATTACAATAATAGTCAATATAATTACTATAATAATAGTCAATATAATTACTATAATAATAGTCAATATAATTACTATAATAATAATCAATGATATTATTGTTTTTTTTTATACAACTTTGGTGACAAACAAGCATATGGTAAGTGGTAACCGTAACCTATAGAGATGGTTGAGTTTTCCAAGCATCGCAGAAGTAATAATGCTTAGAAAACACAACCAAGCCGTTGCCGACCACGGAGAAGGGGTGAAGAAGGAAGGCGCTCTCAATATAATTTATGTTGTGTTTACAGTTTATGACTGAAGGTGTACTGCTGAGAGAAATGTTCGCGTCTCCACTGCTCATGCAGTATTCCTGCATCGTTTTGGACGAAGTACGTATCATTTGTACTTCTTTCCAGTCGTATCTTTATTACTGAAGGTCGTGTCCGCTTTGATCGTCGTGCAGCTTCCTAATTATTGTCGACCATGTGCTTCTGTCTTCGGTGGTGGTGACTGGTAGACCAGTAACTTAATTTGGTCACACCAGCGATTAGGTGATCTACCGCGGGGACGCCCACCATTCACCTTTCCGACAATCATTAGTTTGTCGAGGCTATCTGGGTAGCGCGACACACTATGTGACCAAAGTACCCCAGGATTCATTTGTACAGTCAAATAGAAAACTTTTTATTTTACACTAGTTTTTTTTACAATATTGTATGTATATTTGACAGCCTTTTCGCTGAAAGCAATTTCTTCAACACCTTTGAATGAAAAGTAGAAAGGTAGCATTTACCAACACGTTTTCAAACTGATACCTTCGGCCCTATCAAAACCTTCTGTAGCAATCATATTGTAACCTTACTTTGCCTCTATCCTTGTTTTTAATGGTACAAAAGAAAAACACAAACCACAAAGTAATATTAAAGTTATACTGCTATAAGAGATGGTGGTAGCCCCCTTGGTCTGGTGTTGCTCTACAATTTGTCAGAGGTTTTATTTGTTTTTGTCAGGTCCACGAGAGGTCACAAATGACGGATGTACTGATGGGTTTACTGAAAAAGATTATTAAGGTACGTAACTTATTCTCCTTCTTTTCTTATATTATCCTACTAAAGTGACTCCACTCTGCCTGATGGTAAGAAGTCAGTGGAATCTAGAAGTGGTGAACACTATTTTACAAGCCATCTTTTAAAACTGCTAGTATGGTGGCCTCCACTATGGCGGCTTAGGCTTTTTTCACGTCTCGCTAAAGACTCAGGATCAAAAATCCTTTACTGTATTTTAAATTATTATTTCTATGTTTCTCCGCTGTTCAGCCTCGCTCCTCTTCAATTCCTTTCAATTTCACTCAATTTTACGTTATTCTCAAGTTTCATGCTATTTCTATTCTTTTAATATGAATTTAAAGGAGAGAAATAACCTAACTTAAAGTTTACGAGTATTTATGCATAAATAAGTCTGTATTATCTAGGTGTGACGAATAGGAACAGTAATGTTTACAATAATTACAAGGTACCATAAGATCCATACTTCCATACTAATCTTATAAATCTGAAAATAACTCTGTCTCTGTCTATCTGTTACTAAACCACTGAACCGATTTTGATAAAATTTGGTATAGATATAGAATAGACCTTGAGCAACAACATATCTTTTATTGAGAAAAATGGTTTGAAGGGGTTGAAATAGGAAATTAAATTTTGTATAGATCACGCGGGTGGAGTTGGGGGCGACAGCTAGTAACAAATAAAATAATCACAGAGGAAATAACGAAGATATTACTTATGAATATTGTAATATTACGCGGCACTATCTTTTGTACATCCTGTTAAACTTGTCACTATTGGTGATAAAATGAAATACAGTTATTAATTACTATGGCTTTTACTGCAGGATATTTAACGATTCAAAAATAAACAATTTTTGTTGTGTTATCACTGGACAGCAATAAAAAACTGTAGGTACACATCAGTGGCAAATATTGTTGTAACCCTAAGCTTAACTTAAAATTCTCCATTCACTGACAGTGAAAAACTATGTTTACATATAGGGGCAAAGCCTTTTGCGAGGGACTTAACATAATTACGACAACGAATTTTTAGAAAATGATCACCCATCCATTTAATAGCCTTAAGTGTGCTTATCATCACAACCATTCTTTAACATTTATAAACACTTTACAGAAACGCAAGAATTTGAAATTAGTGATATCATCAGCGACTATGGACGCGGAGTTTTTACGCGATTTCTTTAACTTGGCTGACAAAAAGGAAGGAAGAGCTACATCTATTATAATGTCTATGCAGGGAAGGACCCATCCTATCGATGTATTTTATACTGAGGGTGAGTGGTATATCAATTTGCTTTCAGTTGACGGTAGTATATCCACGCAGGTTTCGGCATGAATGAGCCAGATCGACCGGGGAAGTACTACCCTCTCATAGAAGATTGACGTAAAAATATTAGTTTTCATGCTAATATGAATTAGATTCTATAGTAATGAACAACAAAAAAAAATGAAAATTTTTTTCAATCGTTATGTGCCATAAAAATGCATTTAAATATATTATTGAATTTTCAAATTGCGCGCGTAATTTGAGGTAAACGCTGGACGCGATAGTTGACAGTTGACACTGTCACACAAGTTTACATATCCCTATGACGTAATAACATGGCGACTACTATATAAGGTGTTGGAAAACAGATTAAGTTGACACTTCTACATAGCCTTATGACGTTATAACATGGCGACTATTTATTGGTGTTATGAAACAGATTAAAAAACGCTGAAACCTTTGAATTGAATTTTAAAATTTAGTTTACTATTTTATGAACTAAAACTAACGTTTACCGACTGCTTTTAAGCTATCTCAATAATATATTCTTAGATTTTTTCTCATATAGAAAAAAATACCATATTCCAGAGCCAGTACCAGACTATGTAAAAGCGACAGTTGACACTGTCATCAAAATACATGAAAACGAACCGTTTGGTGATGTCCTCGCGTTTCTTACGTCACAAGTAAGTATAACATTGGGAAACCAGGGGCCTAAGTCTACTATCACAATAGTGTCAAAATGGTCGATCATTGATCTCTTATTGATTGAAACTTTTTTAAATCAACTTAGTCCCTAAATCAGATCTTAGGCCCCAGTTGTTTTGTGTTCGCAGTACCTACTCTAGTGGTAGCTGTGAGTTAAAATTCAATACAGTTATTAAGACTAATGATTGGAACTAATTTCGTGAGCGAAACGCGTCGAAATAACTAGAATTTGTACATTATACCGAAGTTTTGTTTTTAAATATATTCCTATAAAACTTGTTTTACTGTCCCACTGTAGGATCAAGGCCTCTTCTCGTAAAGAAGACATGATTATTAATGAATGCCGATTTCAGACTTAGTCCAGGAGCCCTACCACAACCTCATAAAGCAATCTTATTATAAAGCAATCTTACTTTGTCTCTATCCTTGTTTTTAATGGTACAAAAGAACAAGACAAAACTTAAAGTAACATTAAAATAAAACTGCTTTATGAGATGGTATCCTCGCGATGTTTTCCTTCACCGTAATTCAGAAATGTCCAAGATAAACTTATAAAGTACATAATATGATTGGTAAAACCACATTGTTACTGGCCAGATTCGAACCTTCCACCTCGTGTTTACGAAGCGGGTGCCCTAGCCCGTGGTTAAGGCATCACGACTTGGGCTTAGAGTGCGTTTTCATTGACGCGGAGCTGGGCAAAGTGGAGAGGAGCGGGCCGTGAATTGACCAATTACAGCATCTACACTGAGAGTGGAGATTTTGGACTGTGATTGACCAAATCACGGTCTGTTCCTGTCCACGCACAACGCACCCTAAGACTAGACACTAAAATAACCCAATTTCATTACAGGAAGAAATTCTATCAGCTCTAGAAACTCTCCAAACTTACGCTGACCAAAATAATGCATCAAATAAGCACCGAACCCATTACCCCAGTGGTATTAAATGCGCGGACATGCTAGTACTCGCTATGTATGGCAGTCTACCATACTATAAACAAATCAAAGTGTTTCAAAGAGCAGAGAACAATGTTAGGAAAGTGTTGCTAGCTACGAATATTGCGGAGACTAGTATTACTGTACCAGGAGTTGTATATGGTAATACTTGGCAATATTAACTAATATATAAAATATGTTTGTTTGTCATAAATAAACTCCAAATCTACGTAACCAATTTAATAAATTCTAGCACATATAGAAAGCTACAATATGAGTAACATAGGCTATTATTTTATTGTGGTAAAGTAACTTTTTGCCCGACTGACGCAGTCAAGCAGGGTAATGTTTTTAGAGCGTATGTTTGTATGTATGTAAGTATGTATGTCTATTTCTTTAACACGCTCTACAGCCTAAATGGCTTGATGGATTTTAACGTATGAGGTGTCATTAGATTCGTATTGATTGTGGGAATGACATAGGGTACATAAAATTTCAATGTGGCGTCTTCACGAGAAATTATTTTCTTTCTTTTCACTTTGTTTTAGGCAGTAGAGCTTTATGTTTTTAATAATATATATTGCTTGTTAGTTATAAAATGTTAATATTTGTAACAGTATTACAATTATCTATTCTTATATGTAAAGCAGCAGTTTGCTTGTTTGTTTGTATGCGCTCATCTCTGGTACTCGAATTTGAATAACTAATTTAGCTCAATTTTTAAATATAGATAGGTTAATATAATATCACGCTACGAGCCACGGGAGCAGAGCAGTAAATAGAGATGTAACTTAACGCGAATGAAACCTCGCTGCGACTTCTGGCTGACTTCTTCTTACTGCTCGGCTCCCGTCGCCAGTAGCGTGATGCTACATAGCCTAAAATCTTCCTCAAAAACTTGGCTATAAAACGCAAAAAAAATTATTCAAATCTTACCAGTAGTTTCAGAGGTTAGCGCGTTTAAACAAACAAACAAACTCTTCCGCTATATATAATAAAAATTGTTGTATAACTCTGCCTACCCTAACAAATAAGCTATATATTATTTATGTTTCAGTGATAGACAGTGGTTTTCACAAGCTGCCATATTTCGACCCCGCAATAGGAGTAGAGAGTTTAACTATTACAACGATATCTAAATGTAACGCTACGCAGCGAGCGGGACGGGCGGGCAGGACTAGTCGTGGGAAGTGTTACAGGTAATGTATAATCTATACCTACTTATTACATAAAGCGTAAGTTTGTGTGTGTGTATGTTTGTTACCACTAACGGCCTAAACGGTTGAACCGATTTCGAAAACATTTATTCATTTGGTTTAATTAAATTAACACTTATGAACGTCAAAGTTTACAAAATGTCAGCCAATTAACCTACATACAGTTCTCTGATAGAGTAGGTTCATTAGAAGAACTGGCAAGAAACTCAGGCCACTCTTTTTATTCGCCAGGTTATTAAAATTTTATGTAAGTTACAATTTCAAGTAGCATGCAAAGTGACGCAAGCAATAGATACATATACACAATAAATAATGGGTAAGTCATCTCACAGACAGAACTGTATGTGATGCATAAATGTTTGCTTTTCATACAAGACTCGTTTAAGACTACAAGAACCTTATAACTTTAAAAATACATTAAATACTAGGTGCGCCCTGCGGCTTCGCCCGCTTGGTAAATGGTATTATGTTAAATTATGTAACTAGCACGCACGCACGCACGCACGCACGCACGCACGCACGCACGCACGCAAACACGCACGCACGCACGCACGCACGCACACAAACACACACACACACACACACACACACACACACACACACACACACACACGCGCGCGCGCGCACACGCTAACTTTTGAATTTATGCATATTAATAGGATTATGATACTAATTTATCTACATTGCAGATTATATACAGAAGAGGAGTACGACAAGCTTCCTCCGTCGGTTCCTCCTGAGATGTGTCGCAGCGACCTCTCCGCCGTGTTACTACAACTGATGGCACTCGGCATACACAACTTGTTGCGGTATTTACTTCTCTTTACTTTATACATACGCTAGACGTTCGCTGTCGCTTCGCTTCGGTATCAAAAGTTTCATTCGGTTTCACAACAAACGCCTACGAAAAATATCATAGCAATAGTGACGTATTGCATCATTTAGATTTACAAAAGCGCTTAAAATATTTTCCAGACATTTTCAAAATTTCAAAATAAAATGTAGCCTATGTTACCCGTTCTATTTGTAGCTTTCTAGAGGTAAAAGAGTTTTTTAAATCGGTTATGTAGATCTTGAGTTAAATGGGAACATACAAACAAACATACAAAATATCAAATACGAGGATTTTAACATTGTGACGTTATTATATTATTTGACATTAGCATTACTGTAATAAATTGACATTGTTTTATGACAGTCTGAAAATATGATTTGGTTGAGATTTAGTACTTATTGTTTTAATTTGAAATTGTAT